>SNQJ01S0045373.1:36437-85750 GCA_010110895.2 Picea sitchensis | reverse complement strand
AAAAATACACATATGAGATTTCACATGAATTAGTATTATCAATAGGTTGCAAACTTGTTGTTGGTTGGAATGCATGAACATACTTAAAAGTTGTTGGAAACACTTACATCCATGATATTTTTATCAATTCACTTCCTTTGTCGAATGCGTATCTTTGATCATCATTTATCCAATATTTCTTTTTCAACTACAAGAGGGTTTTGGGCTGAGCTCTTCTTCTAATTCGACACGTCTCTTCTCTTTCCTTCTTCTTCATCTCTTCCCTTGAAGGTAGATCATTTTATAATATCTATTTGTCTTCTAATTCCTCATTATATTCGATGGCAAACTAACCTCTCACCTCCATTTGTATTTTTACAAGCAACACATTTTCACTGGAAATAGGCTCAAGTCATCTTGCATCTCTTTCCTATCTTATGAGCTGAACAAGGGGTCTCTGTTGAACATAAATTAGAACGTTTTTGGAATATTGTAACAACGGTAAAACCATGAATTATAAAAGTGGTTAATCAACGGTCATTCTTTCATATTGGCTGGTGATTAGATCATATGCAATGAGGGAACCATCCACACACTAAGTAGTTGTTCATGTGAAGGGTAAAGTGTTGAAGTCTAAAGGATGAAAACCATAAGCGATAACTTTATGTAACTAGGTGTAGAAAATATTGATTTAAATCTCAATAGCTATAATTCATCCCCTATCAAGCTAAAAGGCCTCTACTTTCCCCATCCATCGAATGCTAAGCATGCACTAAACAAACTAGGAAGGGATGGGAAAGAAATATTTCTAGACTAGGGGACATGCATATATCTCTCTCGGGTTATGGATATTCGTTGGCATCAAAGAAAGGTATGTGATGTCATGGTGACTCCATCATGGCTATGGATGCTCATTGGAAGTGGTGCAACACTTGCGATACATACATACATACATATGTGTATACACACACACACACGCACCTGGTGATTTTTTTTTTTATCCCAAACATATATCAACCCCGTGATAGTGATACCAAACCAAATAATGAACGGAGTTTAAGGAAATAAATCTCACCATAATTCGTCCTCTATTTACAAAAATGAGCTTCACTAGTTGGCATGTAAGCATCACCAGTGAACCCACCACAGTGGAATCTTTTAGGTAACTATAGCACATTATCTCTGGAATTTTTTTATCTTAAAAACAATTTTATGACCCTCTACATTTTCTTCTTGTAAGCTAGGAAGAATAGTAGATATTTTGGATTTTCTTGGTGTGTCGCCATTTGTTGCACACGCACAATAACCTCCCTACTTTATTCTCTTATATTTTCCCTAAGAGAATAAATTTCCCCCTCCTTCAATTTTCTTCTATTGGAAGCCTCACACCTTCTCTCTCTCTCTTGAAAATGGAAAATCTCAAGTATTTCTTCCCACTCTCCATACTTTTCCATTTTCCAATTCTTTTCAAATCACTCTAACCTGTCGATACACACTATCAACAAGTTCCCTTTCATATATGTTGATATATCACATATCATCATCACTCCTTCCTTTCTCTCGATAAACTACTTGTCGATGATTTTCCCTCTTTTTTCATCAATATGCCAACGACAAATTGTTGATCCCTCATCAACACTTAGTGTATCGATGGAATCTTCTTTCTTTCACCAACATCAACCCTTTCAAAGAGATTCACCTTCATCCTAGAATCTCTCCTATTCTCCTCCAACTCAACTACCTCTTGCTACGCCTATAAGTGAAGCTCTTATAATTTCTAATGATCAATATTTCTATGCCTAGCCGGACAAATGGTTCTTGATCACCTATCTTTCCTGATTTACTTCATCCCGGAGTCATAATCAAGTTTTCTTGTGTACCATACTAGCTTGTATACTTTACGCTTATTGATTTTATGACTAAACCTTGATCATGAAAGTGTCGTCTAACACCATATGGGTTAACCGCAAGATTTGTAGGTATTTCACAAACTTTGAAATGCATCTTAGAATAAAATTGGTCCTCCCGTATTTATAGGTGAGGTGAAGATGTCTTCTTATATTAGTGTAGAAGAAGGATGAGACTTGGCGGCTCTGCATTCATTACATAGCCTTAAACAAAATCACAGTTAGGACTTGCTACCCCATTTCCATGATTGATGACCTTCTTGACCAAATCAAGGGGAAAATTTCTTCAACAAGATTGACCTAAATTTTGGCTACCACCAGGTTCCCATCGAACCAACTGATGTATGGAAGACAACCTTCAAGTCTAAAGAAGGTCTCTACGAATGGCTAGTCATGCCCTTTGGCTTAACAAATGCATAATCCACTTTCGTGAGGTTGATGGATGATGTATTGAGACCCTTCACCAACTCCTTTGTGGTAGTATATTTGGATGACATCCTCATCTTCAACAGAACATGGGAGGAGCACATGCAACATATTCAACAGGTTTTGAGCACTCTGCAACAACACAAGCTTTATGCCAACTTGGAAAAATGATCTTTTGGCATGAACATGGTCCAATACTTGGGCTACATTGTTGATGAGCATGAGGTACATGTTGATCCAACTAATATCCAAGTCATCTGCGACTAGCTAGCCCTGACCACACTGAACAAGCTTCAGATATCTATGGGAATAGCCAACTTCTTCCGACAGTTCATGTTTGGATTCTCCTATATTGCATGGGCCCTTAGCTAGGTGATCAAGGGCGGTGGCAGGGCCAAGTTCGAGTGGGGGAAGGAGAAACAATGAGAATTCAATGATCTGAATCATCTTTTGTGCTCAACTCCAATACTCTCCTTGCTCGATCTACAACAACCATTCGAGATTGAGACTGATGCATCTGACTATGCTATGGGCGCAGTTCTCACTCAACATGTGCATCCATTGGTATACCATAGTGAGACACTATTCGATACTGTCTGAAAATACCCCACCTATGATAAGGAAATGTATTCCATTGTACAAGCCTGTCATCAATGAAAACATCACATTCTAGGGAAAGACATGATCATACACATTGATCACAAGCCTCTACAGTTCATACAAACACAGGAGAAATTGCAAAATGACCGCCATCAGAGGTGGTCCACCTACCTACAGCAGTTCCATATCAACATCAAGTATAAGACATGTATCTCCAATCATGTTGTTTACTGCCTCAATAGTCCTCCTATGGCTACAGTCACCACTTTGCTCCATTCTTGTGGACAAGAAGCATCTAAGTGGACCCAAATTTATCAGCAAGATCCAGACTTCGCCACCAAATATTAGCTCTTGGGTACAGGTGCAACTGTTACTGATTTTCAAATTCATGATGACCTCTTATGCCACCTGGGCCATCTCTTTGTTCCTACAAGTGAGAGTGCAAAGTTGATTTGGGAATCCCACTACAATCGGGTGGAAGGAAATTTTGGCATAGACAAAACTATGTTCGTTCTTCAGAAACATTTTTATTGGCCAAAACTTCGACAAGATGTCAACAAATATATCATATCTTTCACTTCCTGTGTCATTTACAATCCCTCCATCAAGAATCAAGGCTTATACACCCCTCTTCCTATTCCCGAGAAGCCTTGGGAATCCATCTCAATGAACTACATGTATGGCTTGTCATCCGCCAATAAAGGAAATGACTACATGTTTGTGGTCGTTGATCGGTTTTCGAAGATGGCCATCCTCACAGCCTGTAAGAAGAATGTCACAACGGAAGATACTTCCAAGCTCTTCTTCGAACGAGTGTGGGTCCACTTTGGGATACCACAGAGCATCCTTTCTGACCGAGACAACAGGTTCCTCAACACCTTTTGGTCGAGTCTCTGGTCTTTTTTGGACACCAAGCTCACAAAATCCACTGCTTTCCACCCCCAAACCAATGGCCAAACATAGGTCGTCAATCAGATGATTGTGCACATCTTGCACATGTACAATTCTAAGCATCCATGTACATGGGATGAGAGTCTCCCATATGTCCAACATAGTTACAGCAGGGCTCTACATAGTTCCACCAACGATATCCCATTTTAGGTGGGTCTGGGATTCCAACCCTTGGGACCCATTGATGTTGCACTTCCTCTTTCCACCGCATAGACAGACTCTTCCCCTGATCAGTGTGTGATCGACAAATCCACCAGACTCATTGAGCGGATCCAACACATCCTCCAATAGGTCCAGGATATTTTGCAAAACTCCATTCCTAAGTATAAGTAGAGCCATGATCAACATAGGGTACCACACCAATTTCAGGTTGGCGACAAAGTCTGGTTACATTTGTAGAAGAAGCATCTCATAGAGCCCCATTAGAACCTTTTGCCACTTTTTTATGGGCCTTACACTATCACCAAGGCTATGGGTAGAAATTATTTTGAGCTCAACACTCCACCCTTTCTTTGTTTGCATCCAATATTCAATGTGGATCTCCTTCGAACATATTTTCCCCCATTATTGGATACCTACGAGATCGTAGAACAACTGACACCAACATATCTCAACCATGAATGCATGGAACAAGCATCCATTGATCAGATAGTGGACACATAGGTCAAGGGAGCTCTCCAACAACATATCCATCTTTACTGGGTTGTCAAGGCAGGGCAACTCCTACACCAAGGAAAGCGTCTCACCCGGGGCCAAATCCAACAAAAGTTTCCTCACCTGATGGGGGAACTCAATGCAATGGAGACCATTTCTTCCGAAGGGGGAAGGATTGATCTAGGTGGATATTGGTGGCCACCCACCTATTCCAACTGGCTCCTTGTGTCTATTTTTTTGTTCAACACATTCTTTTGTATTGCTTTGTAATTGTGAGTTCTACACTTTTGGGGTTATCTAAAGCCCCACATATCTTCCAGGTGGATATGGGTGGACTCTCACCTAATCCAACTGGATTATTTTGTATGTTTTCATGTCAACACATCTTGTTGTACTTCCAGGGTCATTTTGGGGCCCTAAACATTTTTTTTTGGCTCGCCACAGTCAAACTATAGACAGAGTCAGAGTTTGATGGAGGAATGCGTATTTCTCTGAAATACATTTCCAATGGGATATCACGTGCCTAAAATGGAGGTTGTATGCAATAGTTACGACCCTTGGAAGTTGAGGCACCAAATTACACCAACTTACCCATAGGGCCCACATGACTTTTGGTGTTTCACCTTCTAGGGTTAGGTTTTTGGATGTCTAAGGTTTTTCCATTCATGAGTAATATCAAAAAGGCTGCTAGAGCCTCATTGTAATCCATTATTCTCATATGGATGCACGCAGAAGCCATATATATTCTCAAAGATAGATACCACCATTCGAGCAAGTGTTTCAGTTCTGCAGTTTTACAGTTTCATCCTATTTCATTATTTAGTAGAAGATATTTTTCACTAGATATTTTTGTTATTCTTCATATCTCTGTGTTTATTGTGTTCAGTCTATTAATCAGTTCATTCCACTCCTAAATTCAGACCACCAAACTAGAAATGGATGTTGATCCAAAATTCAGATGGGTTTCCTATTCCAACTGGTGAGAGGTCTAATTGGGACTTCTTATTAGTGGTAACGCCTATTGTTGACAAAGAGTGATTTTTCCCACTTCAAGAGGTTCCAAGGGTAAAAGTGAGGGGGAAACCTCATATCCGGGGAAGAAGGACTTGAGTAAAATCAAGTGTTCATGTGCAGCAAGAATGGGCTCTATGAATAACATTGTATGGGGGTAAAAGGGAAAGGGAAGACACAAACAATATCATCAACAGAGACACAACTAAATGATTTTGCAACAAATTTTGAGAAGGACTTCTCACTAGTGTCCTGCGTCTTTATCGACACCAACATAGAGATTTCTTGGTACTTGGATAGTGGTGCATCTCATCAAATGACATAGGCATGAGAGATATTCAGAAATATGATGAAGAAGGACTCAAGGACCCACGTGGAGCTTGGGGATGATGCCAAGCATGCAGTGAAGGGGGATGAAACTATTTGGTTTCATCTTGAGTCAAGAGTTTGTTGGAGGCCTTGGATGTGCTTTATGTAGCAACATTGAGGAAGAATTTTCTCTCATCCTCCGTTTTGGAGGATATGGTTTTTTCGTCATGTTCAAGAAAGGGAAAGTACTCATATGTCCATAGGGATATGTCCCTAACACAATAGTCAACATGGGGTCAAATAGGGAAAGTTATACAAGTTACAGGGAAAGTATGTTTGTAGGTCCAAGGGGATATTGGATCTTATCCATTCTGATGTGAATGGATCGATGTTAGGGGTAGAGGACGAGGAGAAGAATGCTCCAAAGGGAGAAAAAATTTCAGATACTTCTATTTCAAGGATTCAACCTTCAGGTGGGGAACATGTGTTATCCCCTTCTAGTTCAGACATAATCCCTAGTTGGTATGGAATGACATCGAGGGATGCTCATGAATAGGTTGAGGCTCCTAGGAGAACATTTAGGGAGAGTAGGCCTTCGAAGAAGTCTCCAAAATTTATGGAACTAATGAGTAACATAATTGATTTTGATTCTTCCATTGTTCAGGAAGAAACAAACCAGCAGGTTTGGAGGGATTCCATGGGGCAGGATGATGTGAAGGATATTGTGCTAGGATCAGAGGGAAAACCAGTTCCAGGTAGCTCTTCAAGAAGTACCTTCCTCTCTAAGAGGGAGTGTTGATGTTTGTAGAATCAGATAGGTACTTCCACATAGGTCTAAGTGTCTAGATGTGTGGAAGTCGTCCAAATCCTTCTACCTTAGTAATTTACTTTAATTAAATAAATTATTAAAGTAAAGTGATTTTTTAATTAGTTGAGTTTTATTTAAAGAAATGTTAAAGTTATTAGCATTAGTAAATTAAATATTATCCATTGATATCAAAAGAGGTGGTATCTAATATCAACCATTAATCACTTTGAATATTAGGGTTACTTCATAACTCAATATTATAAAAGCATGGATAAGGTGAAGGAGGAGACAATTGTGTTAATATACAAGAGAGAGTAGAGAAGGACTTTATCTCAAGGGTTGGATCACGAAATATTGTGATTCAATGAGATATTGGATAGGTGGAGAAGGAATTTCATATAGAGCTAAGTACATGTCAAGGAGAAGAGAGAACATGGGAAACTGTAAGAATATCCGATAGATTAGATCCACAATAGTAGTTAGAGAGTTGTATGTACTTCATAGTGAGGACAAATGCACATGTGTGTGGGATACAGTGAGGAAAAGAATGTATGTATATGGGTTTGAATGATGAAATGCATGTACAAATTATGAGAAGTGATTGCTCAGGATCGTACATCCAAGGAGGAGTTTCTAGGGTTGCATGTGTTGTCTATAGTTTTATGTATTTCTCTATGAGCCATTTTCCTAGGTTTGGGGGGCCTTGTAAGCTTTGATATGATTCTAATTATAAATGCCTCCTAGGGTTGCAGGTATTGTCTATATTTTTTTGTATTTCTATGTGGGCCATTTTCCTAGGTTTGAGAGCCCTTGTAAGTTTTGATATGTTTATAATTATAAACTCCACCTAGGGTTTCAAGTCTTTTCTATAATGTTTTGTATTTCTCTGTGGGCCATTTTCCTAGGTTTAGGAGCCCTTGCAAGTTTTGATATGATTCTAATAATAATAATAATGTTTTATGGGAAAAATATATTTGTGTATTGTGTATGATATTTGGTTTCAGTATTTCTTTCGCTAATTATTTGAGTTAATTATTCCAACAATGTATTTTGTTTTGTGAGATGCTAATTTGATTTACAATAAGGAAATCACTAGTAAACAATTTAACTAGGTATTGTGATTAAAAATTTAACAATATCAACACAAGTAATAAAGAAGATGAAATTTTCAATGATGCCACACCCAAAACTATAAACCATTGGTTGATTGAGGTAAATATGAGACAATTGCATTATTCAGTAGTGCCTTTTGTAATACAACATCAAGAACTTTAAAGATAGGTGTTATGTGACATTGCCCCACTTGAATTTTGTGATGTTCTTTTAGGACAACCATATATGTAGAATCATCATGTTGTTTACTAATAGAGGCCTTGTAGTGTCATTATCACCCTAGGAGATAATCTCTATAGGATACTAGAGGTAGACTTAACTACAACAATCTATATCATCACTACTTAGTAGTGCATGAATATAATATTTCAAATAAGGAGATTTTTCCTCTTCATATTTCAATGAGATAGAGCAAGGAAAATCATTGCAACCACCAAGGACTCTATAAGGGGTCTCTCTATGTAGTAGAGACATGTAGATTAGTGAATGGAAGAATACAAAGACATATTCACCTCGCATATAGGAGTACCTTTGCATTATCATGTAGAACATGCAATTGATTTGACACTATGTGCTCATTTCCCTAATGGCTCTATATACAAATTCCATCTTCTAAAAAGCAAGGAGATCAAATGTTGAATTCAAGAGTTGATATATAAAGGCCACAATTAAAGATTTCATATATAATGCCACATTTGACTAAGATTATCACTCTATGGGATCCCTATTGTGTTGGTTCATAAGAAGGATGGAACATGATGACTCTATATTGACTAGAATAAATTAAACAAAATCACAATGAAGAAATGATACCCCAGCTCCCAAAGTGATGATCTTCTCCATTAATGCAAAGGTGCTAACGTTTTATACAAGATTGATATTAAGTTAGGATATCACTAGGTCCCAATTGAGCCAACTGATGTGTAGAAGATAACCTTCAAGTCTATGGAATCTCCTTCAAGTGTTTGGTCATGCCCTTTTTCTTGAATGACGTGCCAACAATGTTCATGATGGTGATGGATGATATTTTGTGACCATTCAATAATTATTTTGTGGTCATATACCTAGATGGAATCCTCATTTTTAATATAACCTAGAAAGAGAATCTAAATTGCATTCAACAAGTGTCCATCATGTTGAAACAACACAAGATATATGTCATCCTGGAAAAGAACCCATTTGGTATGTAGAGAATTTGATATTTGGGGTACATTGTGGTTGAGTTTGGTTTTAATATCCCCAATATCAATCCCTAGATTGTATTGGACCCAATTACATGCCAAGTTTAATAAGTGTTGTAATGGTAGGAATCAAGTTATGTAAATGACCTCATATGTAAAATATGTAAGTATGCTAGTATGGAGTCCTAATGCAGAGCTCAAGGATAAGGCCTAACTAGTGAATTTATAGGAATATATGTAAATGTGGTAGGCTTAAGCTTTGTAATCATGCATGTTGAAAAATAATATATAAATGTCCAAGGTTGAATAAACAAGAGAACCTAAGGGGTTATGAAGTCACTAGAGGGGAAGACGTAAGGGAGTCAGAGGGGAATAACTACAATCCTATTATGTATGTCCCATAATCCTTCCCTTTTCATATTTACCATGTTCCATATTCCAACTCCCTTTATTTTAATGTTACTAGTGGTCAGTTAAAAATCCTAACATTCATTTTAATATAGAAGTACACATGGGAATGAAAGGGAGGAGTGGAAAGACTCCATTTCTTTAGGAAATCTAACAACCTCCTACTTTCGTGCTTCCATGAAAATTTCAAAATAGGAATCTTCCCCTCCCCCATAAACCATGTATATAGAAGAAGAAATATATTCAAAGGGGAGAGAAGATCTTCTTACGATGACTTTCTCTCTTAAGGATAGAGATTAATCTCCATGATAAAAGGGAGTAAAACCTTGAGAAGAACTGTATAATGACAAGTGAATCATAGAAGTAAAGAAGATATTGTATCGTAGCAAGAAAGACAAATGTGAATAGAGAAAAATCATCTCCATACCCTGTATAATATTGATTTGTAAGGAAATAAACTTGTGAGAGAAAAAAATAATAACAACCAAGAACATAGAAACAACATATAAGACACACAATTTATCTTGGAAAACCCAAACTAGGAAAAACCAGCTAATAGATCTATTGGTTCCTTGACCAAACCTGGCCAAGCTAACCAATTGAGCCTTCATTACTCATGTCCTAGTGCATTACAATGGAGCATCACCAACCTTTTAAAGGATTTCATAACATGAAATCCATGGGATTTAGAACCATGGGCTACCAAAACCATCTGCCCGAAACCACCACTATTCACCTAACAAATTTGACTCTTTTACTGAGTGAAGTTTAACGTAACATTCCCCCATTTAAAATTGATTTGGGGTTTCCCATGACCAAATCTAGCCAAGTGAGTCTGCACCGATTAACTCCAATCCTTACCCCCCTCAAAGTTTATAATCATCGTATTTGATAATATCGCATGCTTCCCCCTATCACCTAGGTCTATGTCGAGACTTTATTGGTAAGTTACCAGGGGTACACATGCCTAACTAGGTATCACATTCATATGCCCATTTACAGTAAATTTTCAACTCCATTGTAATAATAATTTGTTTTTTCATTGTTGCTATCCTGGAAATTATGTCACCATCCTCTCTCCTTTCCATTCCTTGGACCTAAAAACTTATCCAATCACTCATGGTGACTCACACTTTCACTATTTACCACATATTTTTCCACCAACTCAGAAGATGTCTTCCATCTCCATCACTACTACCACCACCTCTATTAACCCTAGTCTACAATCAACATCAGCCTCGACTTCTTCCTCATAGGTTCACTTCGATGAAGACTCCTCTCCTTCCACGCAACATCATGTCACGGGCCTGCATAATGCATTAGCATCAAGATTCTTATCTATATATTTTATCTCATCAAATTGAGGATCTTCTTTGGAAACATAACCATGCTCATCATGTCTTCCGACTACAGAGCGACCATCCCTCTCAACTATGTGGATATCTTTGTTCTATCTTCTAACTTTGATTCTTCCTTATCCCACTAAGTGATGTATTTTTCTCACTTAATTTAGGGAAATCACATCTGATTCGAGGAAAAAATCTATGGGAAACATATTGTTCTTCTGTTAGGGTAGACTTGTTCCAACTCCACACAAAAAATTATGTAAACACCTTCGCAAGTATTTTGGGGTAAAACAAGAATCAAAACTTTAAAGTTTCTCCCATACACGAGGGGTTTTTTCAGAGGATTTCTCTACTGCACAGATGGTAAGACGAGCTATTATTATCCAATGGTAGTTGTGGTCCTTCCCTCTTCCAATTGACCTCTTTCTTCATTCACTGACATGTGACTTCTTCCTTTCTTCATTGAAATTGCCCACACTCTTCTACAATTGTGTAGTATATTCAATGGTATTTACATGGTTCGATCCTACTATCCACTTTTGTTCATCTCATCTCCCATGGCTTCATCATCCAAACCCTTGTGTTGATATCCTCCATATTCTGATGGCCCATGTGATCTCGAACAGGCTTCGCGACCTTATCTTCATAGCAATGACCCTAACAATTCCTCTCCTTAGAGTTTCCTAGGCTATGGTTTCCTCAAGCCTCCTAACCTCACTCTCCAATGGTATTTTTCTTTATGTCCTTCTACTTGACCTATGCTTCCCATGGGCCCAACTCTCATGGCTTCACTTAGCTTTGATCCGACCAAAAATATTTTTCTTATCATTTGCTTCATCAAACCACTCTCGCTAGAGAGTCTAAGTTAATGTGACTCCGATACCACATCTAAGGAAATAATATTGTGAGAGAAAAGAATAATAGAAACCAAGATCAACATAGAAACAACACATAATACACACAATTTATCTTGGAAAACCTAAACTAGGAAAAACCATCAAATAGATCTATTGGTTCCTTGACCAAGCCAGGGCAAGTGATCCTTCATCGCTCATGTCCTAGGACATTATAATGGAGTATCACCAACATTTTAAAGGATTTCATAACATGAAATCCATGGGCTCTAAAAACATGGGCTACCAAAACCATGTGCTTGAAACCACCATTGTTCACCTAACAACTTTGACTATTTTATCGATTCAAGTTTAACCTAACTTGATGCCAATCAAGTGTTCAAAGATCCAAAAATATGCTAGAAGATAATATTAAAGTAGATAGTGGAGTGGACTCATGATTCCCATACTGAAGAGAGATAAGAGGAAGAGGAAACTTGGGGGACTAAGAAATAGAGAAGGGAATATTTTATTATGTTGTATGGGTTATCAGAATGAATTCCATGACTAGGTTGGTTGGAAGGACTAGAAATAAAATTATGAAGAGAGATTCATGATTGATTTTGGAAGCATTTTGGGTTGTAATGAGTGCCCTTAGAGTTCTTGATTGTTTTCCTTCACCCTAATGGTCTCATATGCCTACTGGGGGCTGGCATCCACAGAGGGATTGCAATGTACCTAAGGAAGATAATATGGGGCACCTAGGGTGGTACCCAAGGGGACAATGAAGGCAATGTGGCTATAATCATGGAGTAGGCCCACTTGGTAGTTGATGGGTAATAAATAGAATCACTAGGTAGTTAAGAGGAAATAATACAATATTAAGGGGTAGTTGGCATAGACCCCTAGGAATACTCATGACAAAATATAAATACACCTGAGTATCATTGTATTGAGATATGTTGGATGCATTTTTTTGTAGCAAGCATGACTTGTGGATTGATTCCTTCAATAAGGAATAGTTGATGGTGTTACCCTACCTTAAAGATCCTTCTCTATATTCTTGTGTCTACTCTTGTGTGAAATGTATTTGATATTTTTGAAGTATAAAGGTTTATTTATGAACATAAGGGCTATATTCTCTCTTATATATATCAAGGTTTACTATAAGGATGCCTACGATTGAGTGGAAAGTACTCATACTCAGTAAGTTATTGGATTTTTTTTTTTTTTATAAGATAAGTGTATTATCTATATTCTGGAAATTCTTGTCATCTTTCATTATCAATTTAAGTTGCTTGAAATTCCCTAAATGACTTGTTGAATAATCTATGTTTTCTTACTAGTAATGAAAATGTAATTCTTACTAAAAAGAATGTAGTTAATTGCATTGAACATACTAAGATTAGTAGATTAAATGATTTTAAACAATAATTGGGTAGGATGTCATTTATTCTCTTCAAACTTGCATTTAGTTATTGTACTCTAACATAGGGAGTATTCAAATTTATGATATATTCATGACGGAACAAGTTATCTATTGCACTACCATAAACCAGATTTAGAATCATGTGCAATGGAATATAATATTATAACATCGTATTTGTGTTGATGGTTTCTTTGGTTGTGGAAATAAGAGTTGAGTAAAGAGAATATCATGTATTAGCCACCTTGGAAGACACGAATACAAAAAACCTTAAGAGCCATTCTTAGGATCAAGGCTACATTCTATAGATTATATCATCCCATATCTATTAAATCCCAATGATATCTAAATTTTCACCTTTTCTTGTGCTCTACATATTGTTCTCAATAACTAGAGTATTAGCTCAGATTGTGAGAAATATTGTGAATTTTCAAACAATAGTTTGGTGTTATCACAATGACCCCAAAGTCCCAATTTCCAATACAAGCATGCCTTTAATTTTACATTCCTAAAGTGATGGGTAAGATGGAGGTTTACCCATATTATATTTCTATAAGGGGGCTATAGACATAGAGGAGGACATTACGCCAATGGGACAACAACCAAATCAAGAGACCATGTAGTGGCCTCACACACAAATTACATGATTGAAACTAATGACAAATAAAAGCTATACCTCTATGCTTTACCAACCAACCTACCATGTCAAGCTCATAAAGTGCATTAACTTACTTCCACTTGAAGACAACATAACACACTATTAACTATTGGAGTAGGCTAACTCGAGAGAAATCTTCCCTCCCGAATTATTTTTCCCGCAGATCCTCCGGCGATGCGGTTTTAAATTTCTGACCAATCCATAACTCTGGTCGATTTTCTGAGCATCTTGGTTGGTTTAAAATGAGGCAAAACCCTTGGGGTAAGGTTTTGAAATGCATGAAAATTTGATCATACGAAACCCAGACTAACCCTGAAAATCTAACCTGATAAAGGCCCATTTTTTTCCTGAAAAACGAGTTTGTTTGCTCCCAAGTTAACCTACTACTTACCTATTAAGTATTAAAACTTAATAAATCAAGTACTATATAAATATAAATTGTTTTATAAAATGACCATGCACTTTGGTTTCTCATTATTTTAATTTCTCAATGATTAGAGTATCCAACATAAAATTTCTTATACTTTTTGACTTCTTATAGGGCCTAACAATATGGAACTTCTTACGTTCCATTACCATTTCGATTAAGCAAACAAGTGTTGAGTGGTAGCATAGTCCCTGCCAAGTAGCTTACAAGGTAAATTTTGGAAAATGGGGTCGAATTGTAAATGATCGAAGTGTTTGGTGCAAAATGTATATCACATAAGTGTTGTGTGCAACATGTATATCATGAAACAGGAGGGCATAGGAAATCAATAGCGCTAAGTCACAATAAATTGTAGAGTATGAAAGTTTTGGGTGCAAGATCTATAATAACGCCAACTCGGGGGCAATAAGCAAACCAACTCGCCTATCACGGAACATGGTGCATAAAATTTTGGTAGCGCTAAGGTGCAACCCTGCGAAGAGATAATTGGCTAAGTGTTGAAAGGAACTGTGGTCGGTTAGGCTCATGATGTGACAATATAGGACTAATCGACGAGTTCAAAAAAATTCAGGTTCAAGTTTAAATATATTTATTTAAATTGTATTTATATTAATGTATCTTAATAGATAATTTGTGTTCCAAATGTAGACCATGTTCCAATATGTGGACGAATTGTAGACCATGAAAGTTTTGGGTGCAAGATGTATATGAAGGACTTGTAGATGAGATAAGTTTTGGGTCCAAGATCTATAATAGAGCCAACCCAGGGGTCGGTCAGGCTCCCATAAATCATTGTTGAATATGTTTTTGGTTGTTAATGCCAATAAGTGAACTTGTACACTGAGTTGTCATGAGTAGAAGAAGAATATATATACAATTTGACAAGCGAGGCCTTATGTCTCCTCGGGAACCCTTGTCACCCTATTTTGAAGCCCGTCCAGCCATTTTTCCCCTCTACTCTCTCTTTCTTCTTACTTAGCCATTTTTCCGAAAATGTCCCAATGCGCACATTGGCAGATGCACCGGTTCACATTTGTGCTCATTATTTTATATCATGACTCCGATTGACCGCTAACCACTCTATGCCTAGCCACTTTTCAGATCATGGATTCTCGGATAGGCGGTCTCTATAACCGGGGTCGAATTGTAAATGACGCAAGTGTTTGGTGCAAAATGCATATCACAGAAGTGTGGTGTGCAAAATGTATATCACAGAATAAGGGGCATAAGAAATTGATAGCATGAAGTCGCAACGAATTGCAGAGTACAAAATTTCTGGGTGCAATATGTATATCACACACTTGTAGATGACAATAGTTTTGGGTGCAAGATTTATAATAGCGCCAACCAGGGGGTCGGCCGGACTCCCGTAAATTGTTGTTGAATATGTATATCATGGAACAGGGGGCATAAAAATTCGATAGCACTAGGTTGCGACCCCGTGGAGATATAATTGGCTAAGTGTTGAAAGGAACTACGATTGGTCGGGCTCATGATGTGACGATATAAGACCAATCAACGAGTTCGAAAAAAGTCAGGTTCAAGTTTAAATATATTTATTTAAATTGTATTTATATTAATGTATCTTAATAGATTATTTGTGGTCGAAATGAAAACCATGTTCCAATATGTGGATGAATTGTAGCCCATAGAAGTTTTGGGTGCAAGATGTATATGGCGGAACTGTAGATGGCGCAAGTTTTGGGTGCAAGATATATAATATCGCCAACTCAGGGGTCGGTTTGGCTCCCGTAAATTGTTGTTGAATACGTTTTTTGGTTGTTAATGCCAATAAGCGAACATGTGCACTGAGTTGTCACCAGTAAAAGTAGAATGAATTTGAATTGAATATGGCATGAATGCCCTCTTTATGTTACACATTTTGCACTGAAATGTTACGATATATACAATTTGATAGGCGGGGCCTTACGTCTCCTCAGGAACCATTGTCACCCTATTTTGAAGCCTGTTTGACTGCTTTTCACAGTTGAAACACACAGAAAAGACCTTGCTAGGAAATGGATTATCAATTGCAGATTTGAATATATTGGACCTTCTTTTCCCTCTTATATACTCAACCAAATTCTCGTTTATTTTTCCACTCTACTCTCTCTTTCTCTTTACTTAGTCATTTTTTCGAAAATGCCCCAATGCGCATTGGTGGATGCACCCCTTCACATTTGCGCTTGTGATTTTATATCATGACCCCAACTGACTGCTAGCCATTTGATTCCTAGCCACTTTTCAGAATGCGGATTCCCGGGTAGGCGAGCTCTATAACCGGGGTCAAATTGTACATGATGCAAGTGTTTAGTGCAAAATTTATATCACAGAAGTGTTGTGTGCAACATATATATCACGAAACAAGGGGACATAAGAAATCGATAGCGCTAAGTCACAACGAATTGTAGAGTACGAAATTTTTGGGTGCAGGATGTATATCACGCACTTGTAGATGTTAGAAGTTTTGGGTGCAATATTTATAATAGCGCCAACCCAAGGGTCGGTCAGACTCCCGTAAATAGCTATTGAATATGTATATCATGGAACAAGGGGCATAAAAATTTGATAGCGCTAAGTCGTGACCTCGCAGAGAGATAATTAGCTAAGTGTTGAAAGGAACTGCAGTCGATCGAGCTCATGATGTGATGATATAGGACCAATCCCCAACCCAGGGGTCGGTTGGGCTCACATAAATCGATGTTGAATATGTTATTTTCTTGTTAATGCTAATAAGAAAAGTTATGCACTGAGTTGTCACTAGTGAAAGAAGAATGAATTTGAATTGAGGATGGAAGGAACACCCTCTTCATGTTACACATTTTGCAATGAAATGTTCTAATATATACAATTTGACAGTTAGGGCCTTACATCTCCTCAGGAACCCTTGCCACCCTATTTTGAAGCCCGTTTGACTGCTTTTCATGGGTATTTCTGTGCCAGCCACCTTCACACTTCTTTCCAAGTATATGTAATAAGTATATAACTTCTTTAGAACCATGTAGAAAAGATCTTATGAGCAAATGGGATATGTATCACAGATGTGGATATATTGAACCTTCTTTTCCGTCTTCTATACATTATCTTTTATCACAAAATTGTTGGGTGAAAAATGTATGTGATGGAAGTGTTGGGTGCAAGATGTATATAATGGAACACGCAGGATAAGAATGTGATAACATTAAGTTGGGACACCACGGTGAGATATTTGTCCAGGTGTTGAAAGGGACGGTCATCGTTCGGGTTCTTGATTTGAAGATATAGATGGAAATGATTATTTGAAAGTCTGCTAACCTATCAACCCACGGACAATCCAGGAGCCCAAGAAAGTCAAGTTCAAGTTTAAAGGGATTTTGTTTATGTTTATTTAAAATGTATCCATATTAATGTATCTTACTAGATTATTTGTGGTCCAAATGTAAACCATGTTCGAATTTGAATGGTTTTTTGTGCTTTTATATTGTGACTTTGACCGACCACTAGCCATTCAATGCCTAGCCACTTTTCAGATCACAGATTCCCGGGTAGGAGGGCTCTATAATCGGTATTGAATTGTAAATGACACAAGTGTTTGGTGAAAAAATGATATCACGGAAGTTTTGTGTGCAACATATATATCACGGAACAGGGGGCATAAGAAACCGATAGCGCTAAGTCCCGACAAATTGTAGAGTACAGAAGTTTTGGGTGCAAGATGTATATCACGCACTTGTAGATGACAAAAGTTTTGGGTGTAGGATTTATAATAGCGCCAACCTAGGAGTTGTTCGGACTCCTGTAAATCGTTGTTGAATACGTATATCATGGAACAGGGGGCATAAAAATTCGATAGCGCAAAGTCGCAACCCCACGAAGAGATAATTGGCTAAGTGTTGAAAGGAACTGTGGTTGGTTGAGATCATGATGTGACAATATAGGACCAATCCCCAACCTAGGGGTCATTCGGGCTCCCATAAATTACTATTGAATACGTTATTTGCTTGTTAATTCCAATAAGAAAAGTTGTGCACTGAGTTGTCAGTAGTGAAAGCAGAATGAATTTGAATTGACGATGGCAGGAACACCTTCTTCGTGTTACACATTTTGTACTGAAATGTTCTGATATATAAAATTTGTTAGTTGGGGCCTTACATCTCCTGGGGAACCCTTGCCACCCTAATGTGAAGCCCATCTAACCGCTTTCCATGGGTATTTATGTGCCCGCCACCTTCGCACTTATTTCCAAGTATATGCAATAAGTATATAACTTCTCCAAAAACATGCATAAAAGATATTGCGAGAAAATGGGATATATATCATAGATATCAATATATTAACCCTTCTTTTCCGTCTTCTATACTTCATCTCTTCTCACGGAATTGTTGGGTGAAAAATGTATATGATGAAAGTGTTGGGTGCAAGATGTATATAATGGAACACGCGGGATAAGAATGTGATAGCACTAAGTTGGGATGCTGCGGTGAGATATTTGGCCAAGTGTTGAAAGGGACAATTGTTGAAAGGGACAGTTGTCGTTCGGGTTCTTAATGTGAAGATATAGATGGAAATGAGGATTTGACAGTCCGCTAACCGATCAACCCGCGGGCAATCTAGGAGATCGAGAAAGTCATGTTCAAGTTTAAATTGATTTTGTTTATGTTTATTTAAAACGTATCCATATTAATGTATATTACTAGATTATTTGTGGTCCAAATGTAAACCATGTTTGAATTTGAATGGTTTTTTGGGATCGAATTTTTTTTCTCAAACCTACAAGGAACAGAGAAAAAAATATATGACTTTACATTTTGTATATCGAAGAATATTCTGAAATATAGGAAGCTTCAATATATGCATAATATAGAACAAGAACATGTACAAAAAAATGAGTTAATTTTACGAAGAAATACAAATTCCAAATAACAACACCAAGCATTGAATATCATCATAGAACAAACCCAACTATTTGTATTTAGATAAATTGGGTCACAAAATACATTTGAGAATATTTCCAAAAAAAAACTATCTTCGAATTTGTAAAAAAAACTATAGTTCAATATATATTCTGTGAAATAAAAATGTGTTTCCCAGAATGACTTCGATTGGGACTGTTGCAAATTACAAAGCAAAGATGTACAAGAATTAAGTTTGTATAAAGAAGAATGTTGGCAATGGAAAACAACAAAACATGACAAGAAGAAAGAGAAAATTGTCATATATGGGTTAAATCTTTGTTAGAATAAGTGGATGAAAACATAAGAAGGTAATCAGTATCAACTTACTATGATGGTGTCCCATGCCTTGTCATTTCTTCGTTGATGTTCTTTTATGGATTTCCTCGGATTTGACCTTTATTGGTAATTTGGTAGACAACATTTTTCAACCATTCTTCGATGTAGCTCCTCATGGGTGCCACGTTCATTTCATGACATATTTTTATACTAAATAATTCACTTTCCAAGTCCCTTAGATCAATAGACAAGTTGTGCAATGCTTCTTGAATATCTTTGTTTCTAATTGCATAATCGACTAGACAAGTTTTCACGTCATCTTCACGATATTCAAGAATGCCATAGCAATTTTCAAATGAAAGTCTTTTATAGATATGAACTTGATCATCAAATGCTTGCTTGGTTAAAAACAATGAGTTTAATATCAATTTCAGGTCCTGGACTTCATTGGTGTTGGTAGCTAGATCTATCTCAGTTAGATTCTTGAATAATTTGTCTCTTTTAGATATGGTCTAGCTACATTCTTGAATGATACCAATCAGGTTCTTTACCTTTTCTTTCCAGCATGCATTTAGCTGGTCTATTCAATCCAGGGAAGGGAGATCTTCCTGTCTTCTTCTGAATTTATTCATACCGGTAACTTTAACACCAAATGGTAAAACTATGTCGAGAGAAAAAACATGCTCGCTCTTGAGATCTGCTTGCAGATACTCATGAAAAGCATGTGCTCTTGTTCCAAAAGAGACCATATTCTTTGACATATCAAAAGATTCTGTTATTAATTCCATTATTTTATTTATATTCTTTTCCACATAGCCTCGGGACGATGTGAGAAGGATTTCTCATCCTTTTAACTTTGGCACAAGTACGGTGGACTCGACCATTGCCAAAGGAGTAAAAAACAATGGAAGAGGCATTAGAGTTGCCTCCAATTCTTTGATTCACGTCTTTAACATGAGGTTTTCCATTTCAAGGCTGCTAATAGAGTTGTCTAGAGCATATCCAATTGCTCAGTGCATATTGGATATATGGGAAGGGAGCATGTTGTGTAGGTTGAACTCTGAACGAGATGTCCTTTTCTTATTCTTTACATCTATGTTTTCAATAATCAATTTTTTTGATTCGTTGTCAAAAACAATGCTCTGAAATGGAAAAGACTCTTCTTCATCCAATGTATCTATGCCAATTATTTCCATCCCAGGATTGTGAGGAGAATTTCTCTCTAGGTGATTGTTGTCAGGGAACAATTTTTCAATTTCAATTTCTAGTTCCATATCTTCAAGGGAGAGATCATAGATATCAATTTCTCCCCTCAGTCCCTCCTATTCTTGGACTATTGTTTTTAGTTTTTTCCCCTGGGAAGCTTGTGACAAATTTAATTTTTTTTGGAGGGAGGGTTATTATCTCCTCCTCTGCCTGACGAACTGTGTGTGAATTGGTTACTTGGGTAAGCCGTTGGAGTACTGCCATGAGATGTTGTGGTCTTGGTTGTGGTAGTTGGGGATTGGGGAATTTTTTCACCTGGGTGTTTTCGGTTCTTCTTGTGTGAATCATTGGTACTGGTATGAAGTCCATTCAGGATAGTGTAAGTGAAAGAACTATTGAAGTGGTTCCTGACCATGAAATCCTAAACTTTCCAAGGCATAGAGATGAATTGTCCTTTCCTTTTTTCATGGAAAAAATGAAACCAATAGAAGTACCCCCTTGTTATTCTAGAAAAAAACATTCTACCAGATATGTGACATGGAAGGAAGCAAGGATATTGTTTAGACCCAAAAATCCTTATAACATTATAGTTCTTTGTTTCTTCTATTGTGCCCTTCCTATCTAGGAAGATTGTTGGCTGCCAAGAGGAAATACTTTCCAAATATCAATTATTTTAAAACTGAAACAAAATAATTAAAGACCTTATAAAATTGTTGGCAGGCATCGTGTCTTCATAATTTCTGGCATGAAAATGTTACTGGGTCAAATTCAGAGTTCAACTTCCTACACATAGATAGTCCAGGAAATGGATAGCAATTCGGCACGATGAAAATTAAATAAGATGGCATAAAGAATTTCTTTTGCCTCCTGTATTGCAATAACTAGGAAGAGATTTTAATGGAAATCAGCTTGCGGCAATGGAATATGGTTTGTTGCTTGACCATAAAATATAAAATATAAAGAATCATCTGAGAGATACCAGTTTCACTTTCTTGTCTCGTTGTCCTCGTGAAAATTCATGCAATATTTCGAAAAAGGTTTTTACATGCACTAACCTGTAATATGGCCATGTCCTGGGGAGCGGGCACTGGGTCCTGTAATAACTTCGGCAAGAGGTCTAATTCATTTCCATGCTTCTTTAAGAACTATTTGCAATTCTCACACTTCAAAGTAGGTGTTGAGTCAGGAAGTATTAACATCTTTCGAAATACTTTAGGTGATAGGGAGATTTGGAAATGGTCACCCATCTGGACAATTTGCTGGTTCAAAATATAGTTCTCGACGTAGCACGTGACCAAGTCCTTAAAGTAAAAAATAATCGCATATACAATGTGTCGTTGCAATTTTAGATGTCAATATAACTTTCATCTGGGCAGAAGTGGACGAGTAGTAGTCATAAGCTATGGACCATTGAAAAAACTAGTCCTCATTCCCGATAATATTTAGGGTATCTCCACAGACATGTTGTTGAGATGCAACCATAAGGTGATGAAAACCTTCCTTTGCTCCTCATTGTATTTAAAATGGACACTGCAACATCATAATACAATCTCCGATAAATATTGGTTCAATGTGTTTTAATGGTAGATGTCCTCAACCTTTTCAACTTTTAATGCCAATCTTTTCAAAGCTAATAAAAGCATCATCAATTTGCATTGGGAAAGCATGTGAAGATGGCAGAGAAATCGAGAAACTATTGAAAAGCGGGGAAAACATTTACAACTGTGTAATATACCTGGATCTTGACTGACGCAGCCCTCCCAACCCTTAGGTCGAAAAGTCCATGCACACAGGATTGTTCTTCTTCCACTGGCCCGAAGAGTTTGATTGACCCTTCTATTTCCCTTTCGGGGAATCTTCACCCACAAACAGCCTTGAGAAATTCCCCCTTATACTTCTAGAGATCAAACTTCGTGATTCCGCGAATCCCGTGGTCAAGCGTCTTGTCTCTCAGACCCCCAAAACCCGAATTTATGACACTTGGCCTTTTCTCTCTCTATTTCGCCTTTCTTCTTATCACTATTTCAGGAGTTGCGATGTCATGCAACTCATCTCCTCGACTCCCGAAATCCCAAAACCCAAATTACCGAAACTTCGATGCGCTCGCAAGGTTGACTTTTCAACAGCTCTTCATTCCATCGAGATTTCAAACTTTGTGAATCCTGATGCAAAGATTTCGGGACTCCAACCCACAAAACCCCAAAATGGTCAACGAAATTGACTTTCGTGTCGATAGTGCGACACCTATCCACCCTGCTACCTTCTGTGGCCCCACATAGTCCTTTCGCCCCTTCGAAACTTCGCACTTCGGGATTTCATGAATCCTAATGCAAAGATTTTGGGACTTCAACTCACGAAACCCTGAAATGGAAATCCACGGGTAAATCCAACGGATTTTGTTGGCTTGAATCTACGGCTCTACCACTCTTGAGCTTGAGCCTTTGAAAACACTCTCTGTAACTTCCCTGCTCCTTCGTGAGATCTGATGTCTCACGGGACTTCGCGAATTCTCCACAGAAAATTTCGACCGTCCGTTTCTCTTCCTTCTCAAGGACTTCTGAAACTTTTTACCAAAGTGTTTTTCAACAGTACTTAACCACCTTCAACACAAAATTACGATGCCTTCTCAATGCTCTAATGCACAAACTTCTTGTGCTTCTCTTCGACAATTTCGAAGGCTTTATCCTTCCTGAGCTTTTTCCAACTTCGAGTCTTAAAGAAGACTCTTGCACGCACTCTTTGCGGCAAATTCCTCAATTACTCCAAGGAATTGAAGT
This sequence comes from Picea sitchensis, assembly GCA_010110895.2. NCBI lineage: Eukaryota > Viridiplantae > Streptophyta > Pinopsida > Pinales > Pinaceae > Picea > Picea sitchensis. Next base: position 62,520 of record SNQJ01S0045373.1, on the reverse strand, counting down.
CCTTTGACCTTGCACACTCCCTGCACCAGCAGTCTCTCAACACTTCACTCAGGTTACAAAACCTGAAACTCTACTCACCTGCGCACACCTTGCACGGATCCTGTGCTCAACTTGCACTTCTGTGAAAATGAGAACAATTGTTATCTCTTCTAAGCTTTCAAAGATGAACTCTGATTTCTATCAACGCACTCCTTGCGGACAACTCCACTGCACTCCTTGCAGGAATTTTACTCACTCAGACAGAGAAACAATTGAAACTCATTCCTTACTCTTCCTCTCAGATTTCAAACATTCAACAAGAAATCATTCATACATAGCATAAAAGCAATTGCATGACAGAAAGAGTAAAGAATTCATGAACATAACATTCAATAATGCATACACAGAGAATATTTGGACACCATGAATCTGAATCAAAGCCTTTCTGTATTAATCAAGAACTTTTGTACATGGAATTCGTCTATACAACTCTCTGCTCCTTCTCTTCTATGCTCTATGCTCTCAATTGACATAATCCCCTTACAATACACAATGAGGGTGTCTATATCTCGTTTCCCTCTTGCACTCTAAAACTGTCTAATCTAGAATTAAATTCTATCTACCTTCATTAACTACTAGAAATGCCTTCTATCTACTATGGACGAGAGCGGATTGCTCAAGGCCCTTTTACATTATACAAGTGTGCCTCCACTTGATGAATTCATTAATGTTTCAAGACATTTTCAAAATTTGTGCTGGGTGCTTTTCCAGCTGTCTTTTATCTCTGCACTGACTCGCTTATGATGCTCCTGCATCATACTCCCTCGCTTGAAAATTTTCATGGGTTCCTGTCCATGAGCTTGCACACGGTCTGTCCATGCCTATGGATCTCTGCTTCATTCTCCCAGCTGGCATCTTCAGCTGGATGGCCCTTCCATTTGACCAAATACTCAAAGTATTGCTTTCACCCGGTCTTCTTGCTAACCCTTTTGTCCAGTATGCGCTCCATCTGCGGATTTTCTGCAACTGGCATCTGTTTTCGCCACTAAAACTCTGGTTGTTCATTTCCTACTTCTACTTCCTTAACTTTATATGGGTACAAATATGAGACATTGAATATCAGAGAAATTCCAATCCCATTGGGTAATTCAATCTCGTAAGCATTCATCCCAAATTTCTTCAAGACCTTGCATGGTTTGATTTTCTTCATTTTCAGTTTATTATATGTTCCTCACGGGAACCGTTCCTTTCTCAAATGTGCGAGGATCAAATCACCAAATTGAAACTAAAGCTATCTTCTGTGCCGATCTTCTCTCTGCTTATATTCCTGGCTCGAACTCTACAATCATTCCTTCACCTGGCTATGAAGTTCCTTCATTGCCTCTGCGAAATCTTCTGCACTAGCACTCCTAGTCACAGTCTATTCTGAATCCCTCAACTCAGAAATTCCTCCTGGCTGCGTGCCATAGAAAATATTAAATGGAATCTACCTCATGCTTTTGTTAACTGAGTCGTTATAAGCAAACTCTGCATGTGGTGATATGTTGTCCCACTGGCTGTGGTGTTCTATCACCAAGCTCCTCAGCAAGTCTCCTAGACTTTTGCTCACCACTTTTGTCTGTCCATCCATCTGAGGATGATAAGCCAAACTGAACGACAAGTTAGTTCCCAGCTTCTTCCATAAGGTCCTCCAAAAGTGTCCTATGAACTTAGTGTCTCGATCCGAAACTATGCTTCTTGGTAAGCCGTGAAGTCGAATGACTTCTTTGAAAAATAGATTCGCAATGTGAGTTGCATCACTGGTTTTCTGACATGGAATGAAGTGTGCCATATTGGAAAATATATCCACCACCACAAATATTGAGTCGAACCCTCTTTGTGTTATTGGCAACCCCAATATGAAGTCCATGCTGACTGCATCCCATGGCTTCTCAGGTATGGGAAATGGTTGATAAAATCCTGCATTCTCCCTCTTGCCTTTCGAATGTTGGAAAATTCTGCATCTGTCCATGAATCTTTTAACTTCTGCTCGCATTCCTGGCCAAAAATATGACTCATTCAACTTTGCAAATGTCTTTTCATTACTGAAGTGTCCGACCAATCCTCCACTGTGTTTCTCCTTCAGTAAATTCTCTCTCATGGAGCATTTTGGAATACAAAGCCGATTACCTTTAAACAGTAACCCTTCCTGGATCATGTATTTTGTCCATTGGCTTCTATCTCTGAGAATTGCATTCTCAGCTGCTTCATATGCCTCTTTAAAATCTGGATCATCTCTGTACATGTCCCTAAGATCATCAAAACCCAGTGTTTTGACTCTGAACTCCTGCAATAACAAACATTTCCTACTCAAAGCGTCAACAACTTTGTTAACAGTACCAGAAATATGTTTAATCACAAAAGTGAAATTTTGCACATATTCAACCCATTTAACATGTCTTTGATTCAACTTTTCATGTTGAGTCACAAATTGCAATGCATGATTGTCACTGTATAAGACAAAATCCTTAGGGATTAAGTAATGCCTCCATTTCTTCAAAGCCTGGATAATAGCATAAAACTCCTTGTCATAAGTGGAGTGTTTCACTTTCACTTCATTCAGCTTCTCACTGAAGTATGCTATCGACCTGTCTTTTTGAATCAAGACTACCCCTATTGCAACTCCACTTGCATCACATTTTACCTGAAATGTCTTTTTGAAATCCAACAACACCAGAATTGGTTGTTCCGTGATTTTCTTCTTCAAAAAATTGAAGCTTTTCTCAGCCTCTTCTGTCCAGTGAAAATATTTGTGTATCTTCTTCACTGTGTCCATCATTGATGCACTAATCCCACTGAAATACCTAATGAATTTTTGGTAGAAACTAGCCAATCCGTGAAAACTTCTCACCTCAAAGATATTCTTTGGTGATGGCCAATTCTTGATTACCTCCACCTTATCTAGATCCATCCTCAACTCATCTCTAGAAATAACAAACCATAAATAAATGAGCTCTGTCTTTATGAATGAGGACTTCTTTATGTTTATTAACAGCTTCTCCTGCTGTAACCTCTTCGTCACTGTAGCCAAATGTTTTAGATGTTCAGCTTTTGTTTTGCTGAAAATCAGTATATCATCAAGATATACGATAACAAATTTTCCGATGAAATCCTTTAGGACTTCATTCATCAATCTCATGAAAGTACTTGGCACATTCATTAAGCCAAATGGCATGACAAGCCATTCATACAACCCTTCATTGGTTTTGAATGTTGTCTTCCATTCGTCACCTTCTCTCATACGAATCTGGTGATATCCACTCTTTAAATCAATCTTCGAAAATTTTTGGCCCCACTCAAGCAATCCATTAGATCATCCATCTTTGGCAATGGAAATTTGTACCTAATGGTTATCTTGTTAATCGCCCTTGAGTTAGTACACATCCTCCAGCCTCCATATTTCTTCGGACTGAGTACTTTCAAAACAACACACGGACTCAAGCTTTCTCTGACCAACCCTTTGTCCAACAAATCCTGGACTTGTATTTTGACTTCTTCATTCTCCTGCGGCATCAATCTATATGCAGATTTGTTTGGAAAACTAGCTACTGGTATGAGATCAATGTGATGACTCACACTTCTGATTGGTGGCAACGAATGAGGTAGTTCATCCACTACTATGTCAACGAACTCTTCCAGTAGTTCCTGAACCTCTTCTGGTAAATCATCTACCCTTATGCTGGTTAAAACAACCTTTGGCTTCCTAACCACCATAAATTGTAGTTTCTCCTTCTTCTTAACCTCTGTAAGAAGTTCCTTCCCACTCATGAGAAGTACAGTGTTGCTTACTTCAGGTTTCACCTCTTTGTCCTTGATTGACAACAACATGTGGGTCCTCCCATTCTTCTCTAGGGTGTATGTGTTCTTCATCCCATCATGAATTACATTTCTGTCATATTGCCACGGTCTACCCAACAATAGTTGACAAACATACATGGGAATAACATCACAGAGTATCTTATTGTTATGTCCTCCTATCTTAAATTCAACTAAACACTGTTTAGTGACATTTACCTAATGTCCTTTTTGTAACCATGAAACTCTGTATGGACTTGGATGTTCAATCGTCTCTAGCTCCAGATTCTCTACCATCTCTATTGAAATGAGATTATCTGTGCTACCACTGTCCACAATGACCTTGCATACCTTGCCTTTGGTTTTGCAAGTAGTCTGAAAAATTCCGTTTCTTTGGACTGAACTCTCCACCTCCTTCTCTGGTGTCAAAAGAGATTTTCGCATCATCAACGATCTTCCACCTTTAGCATCCTGTGCTTCAACATTCTGCCTTTGAGCTTCGACAATGTGAGCCTCTCCACCTTCTCTCTTTTTGTCTGCACATTCATGAGACTTGTGTCCAGCCTTTCCGCATGTGAAGCATGTTATTACTCCACCTCTTCCTCTTCCTCTACCTCTGGTACGAGGAAAAATATTATTATCAACATAATCCCCTCTCGGGGCAATATATTTCCCTTGCTGTTTAGTATATTTCCCTCGCTATGAGCTTCCACCTCTCTCAGTTCGAGTTTGAGGGTTCTTCCATTCTTCTTTAGGCTTCTAATTTCTATCTTGGACAACTGATTTGCCCCTGGCTTGACTTCTGCCTCGGCCTCTTTGACCTTGTTTTCAGCTCATCTTCTCTTCCACTTTTAGAGCCATTTGATAAGCATCTTCCACCATTTGGATGGTCACCATGCTCATCTCATCCTGAATGTCGTATCTCAGACCATTCATATACCTGGAAACTTTTTCATCATTACTTTCACGATGACCTGCTCTGATGTTCAGCCTATAGAACTCTTCAGTGTACTCCTTCACTGTCATCATCTTTTGCCTCGAGTTCTGCATCCTTCGAAACAGAGTAATTTGATAATCCCTGGGAATGGATTTCGCTTTCATTTTTACAATCATCCTATCCCAACTCTTGATATTTTGCTTGCCTTGGCAGCGTCTGTCAACTTGTAGCTCATCCCACCACAATGTTGCATGTCCCTTTAATATCGTGATAGCATGTTTTACCTTCTTGTCCTCTTCGACATATTCATAGTCAAAGTATGTGTCCAGAGCTCTAATCCAATCAAGAAGCTCCTCTACATCCAGATTTCCCTCATAAATTGGAATGTCCATCTTGGCTCTTACACTCATTCTTGCAACAAATCTAAGCAAGTGTTCATTTGCTGCATCTTCTGCTGTGACTTCTTCTTCTCCACGCTCGACTTCATCTTCATTTTTGGACTCACTGACATCTCCAACATCAGTTGTGTACCTTTGTCTTATTTCCATGTCCACAAGTCTGGAGCGCATGTCATACAGATCTCTTTCCACCTTTGGATTCTGCATCTGCCTGCCCCTTCCTCCGGACATCTCCCTTTCCTCCTCCGGATTGGGTGTTTGTCTATCCTTTCTTCTCGGAGGCATGGTGAATTCTCCTTTTCCCTACAACAGAAAGCAAAGAAACCTTTCTGAGCTCTGATACCACACCTGACGTAGCCCTCCCAACCCGCAGGTCAGAAAGTCCACGCACACAGGATCGTTCTTCTTCCACTGGCCCGAAGAGTTCAAATGACCCTTCTATTTCCCTTTCGGGGAATCTGCACCCACAGGCAGCCTTGAGAAATTCCCCCTTATACTTCGGGAGATTAGACTTTGCGATTCCATGAATCCTGTGGTCAAGCGTCTTGTCTCTCAGACCCCCAAAACCTGAATTTATGACAGTTGGCCTTTTCTCTCTCTATTTCGCCTTTCACCTTATCGCGATTTCGGGAGTTGCAATGTCATGCAACTCGTCCCCTCGACTCCCGAAATATTGAAACCTTAATTACCGAAACTATGATGCACTCGCAAGGTTGAATTTTCAACAGCTCTTCATTCCATCAGGATTTCGGACTTCGCGAATCCTGATGCAAAGATTTCAGGACTCCAACCCACGAAACCCCAAAATGGTCAATGAAATTGACTTTCGTGTCGATAGTGCGCCACCTGTCCACTCTGCTACCTTCGGTGGCCCCACACAATCCTTTCGCCCCTTCTGAACTTCGCACTTCATGATTTCACGAATCCTGATGCAAATATTTTGGGACTTCAACTCATGAAACCCCGAAATGGAAATCCATGGGTAAATCCAACGGACCTTGTTGGCTTGAATCTACGGCTCTTCCTCTCCTGAGTTTGAACCTTCGAAAACACTCTCTGTAACTCCCCTGCTCCTTCGTGAGATCTGACGGCTCGTGGGACTTCCCGAATTCTCCACGGAGAATTTCGACCATCCATTTCTCTTCCTTCTCAAGGACTTCTGCAACATTTTACCAAAGTGTTTTTCAACGATACTTAACCACCTTCGACACAAACTTGTGACGCCTTCTTAATGCTTGAATGCACAAACTTCCTGTGCTTCTCTTCGACAATTTCGAAGTCTTTATCCTTCCTGAACTTTTTCCAACTCTGAGTCTTAAAGAAGAATCTTGCACGCACTCCTTGCAGAAAATTCCTCAATTACTCCAAGGAATTGAAGTCCTTTAACTTTGTGCACTCACTACAGTAGCAGTCTCTCAACACTTCACTCAGGTTACAAAACCTGAAACTCTACTTGCCTATGCACACCTTGCATGGCTCCTGTGCTCAACTTGCACTTCTGTGAAAATGAGAACAATTGTTATCTCTCCTGAGCTTTCAGAGATGAACTCTGACTTCTATCAACGCACTCCTTGCGGACAACTCCACTGCACTCCTTGCAGGAATTTTACTCACTCAGACAGAGAAACAATTGAAACTCATTCCTTACTCTTCCTCTTGGATTTCAAACATTCAACAAGAAATCATTCATACATAGCATAAAATAAATTGCATGACAGAAAGAGTAAAGCATTCATGAGCATAACATTCAATAATGCATACACAGAGAATATTTGGACACCATGAATCTAAATCAAAGCCTTTTTGTATTAATCCAGAACTTCTGTACATGGAATTCATCTATACAGCTCTCTGCTCCTTCTCTTCTATGCTCTATGCTCTCAATTGACATAATCCCCTTACAATACACAATGAGGGTGTCTATATCCCATTTCCCTCTTGGACTCTAAAACTATCTAATCTAGAATTAAATTCTATCTACCTTCATTAACTACTAGAAATGCCTTCTATCTACTATGGACAAGAGTAGATCGCTCAAGGTCCTTTTACATTATACAAGTGTGCCTCCACTTGATGACTTCATTAATGTTTCAAGACATTTTCAAAATTTGCGCTGGGTGCTTTTCCAGCTATCTTTTATCTCCACACTGACTCGCTTATGATGCTCCTGCATCATTGACAAAAGGAGGTTCAAGTCAGAGGATAATTTGTTAATATTTACTTAAATAATTTTCATATTATTTTATTTTATTATTGTTCTTTGTGGCCCAAATGAAAACTATGTTCAAATTGGGATGGTGGAGCAACATTTTCATATGCAAGCAGATCCTTAAATATGCAAATCTGTAAGGTTCAAAATTTATGTGCAAAATACTAAAGAGCGACATCATGTGAACAACTTTTTAGATGACAATGGGCTAGAACAATATTACATTCTTGCTATGATGACGTCTTAAAAAAACCAAAACAACCATCATTTTTTTGGGAATTCAATATTGACAGAGGAAGCTAATCAGATTCCATAATATTCTACCATAAATGCATTTTAATGGGAGATTACCTCGAGCTTTATGCTTATTAATGCCAATATTTTCAAACATTTGTGGTGAATTGTCACCAGTAAAATCATAATTAATGTGTATTGGGAAGGGGTGAACGTGGCGGGCATGGAGGAGAATTAAAGATGCTTTGGTAATTTTTTGAACCTGGGAGTCTATGGTGGAATTGTAGATCACCCAAATTTTGGATGGAAGATGTATACTCGGAACACGGGGAATCAAAGTTCGATAACGCGTACCTGGGAACCCGTGCCCATAAAATTGTCTAACGAAACCAAAGCTATCGATCGGACTCATGATGTCAACATATAGATGGATATACAATTTGTGAGTTCGATAAAGAGTGAGGTTTGCAAGTTCAAGGAGTCCAGGGTCGAATTGTAGATAACCAGAGTTTTGGATGCAAGATGTATATCCGAACACAGGGCATGGGAGTTCGATAATGCATTGGGGGGGAACCCGCTGCCATAAAATTGGCTAACTGTTGAGATGAACTAGGAAAAATATCAAGAGATTCTTTGAAATATCAACAAATGCTAGGAAAAATGAGTCGCAAGCTTCGAGTCTAGGGTCGAATTGTATATCACCGAAGTTTCAAGCACAAGATGTATACCGCACACAGGGGGCATGAGAGTTTGATGGCACCTATGCATGAACCCGCGGCCATAAAATTCGTGAACTATGAAAACAAATGATGGTCGGTCAGACTCATGATGTAAAGATATAGATGAACATGAAATCTGCCACTCTGCCATCCTGGGAACCCGTGAGCATAGACATGGGACTAAGTATAGAATCAAAAATGGATAATAGAGGGGAATAAAAAAAGGGAGAATGACTAAGTATAGAAGAGGAAAAATAAAGGGAGGCGAGAACAATATGCCTCACGGTATAGAGAATACAATCAACATGAAAGAAAACTGTTATGTAGGAACACATGAAAAGAAAATATGGAGTATAAATCTATTTATTTCAATATAGAAGCACACAAAGTATAATTGACACGAAGACAAGTTAATGTACAAAAATATATGGAGTATCCAAGGAGGAAAAAAAAACAAAGCTGCAAAGTAGTTCAACAAATACAGATAGAGTAAATGAAAAACTGTTGGATATGGAACACAAGTAGAAAAACACACCTTTGCATGGATTCTTCTACATTTCTGGATAGGAGTTCTTTGCGGTGTCTAGTTTTCCTGTTTGTTTCTATGAAAAAAAGAACAAAACAAAATGAACATGAACATAAGTTGACACGTAAAGAAAAAAACAAGTACTATGTACATAGACTAAATAAAATAGAATAAGAGGAATAGCAGTAACAGCAGACGGTGTTAGAAGAATGTACCCTTTTTTTTAGTTCATTCAAGTTTTGTGTGTGTGTGTATATATATAACTTATATATATATATATATATATATATATATATTATAAAAAATTTGTGACCAGGAAATCAATTATAAACCAGGGAAAATTAAGAAGTTGGATATCTCGATTTTTTACAACAATAAACCAGGGAAAATTAAGAAGTTGGATATCTCGATTTTCTACAACAAGATAGACAGATATGCTTTGAAGCATAGAAATATGATTCTACAATATGCCTGATGTATATTTCATAATTCAAGTGCAACACCAATTATGTGGTGAACAGACAAGTATGTGTACAAACCAGGGAAAACTAAGAGGTTGGATAATTTGGTTTTTTGCAACAAGTTACACAGATCTGCTTTGAAACATAGAAATATGATTTTGCAATATGTTTGTTGTATATCTCATAATTCAAGTGCAATACCACTTGTATCATGATCATACCAATATGTATCTAAGATAAATATGTTGTATTGAGGAATGGGCACATTTGACCATACATGGTCAATAAGTGCATTTTTCACATGGCTTGTGTTCAAAAGAAAGAGGAGACTGTATTTGTACATGTAGTTTTCCAATTCTTTTGTTCTAGCATTATTTTGTAGCATGTCAATATTGAATTCTCCTATAAGCACAATGGTTCCGTTCATATGCAAATGGTCTAATGCATTGGAAAGAACATTTAGTATGTTGGAGAATGTTGCATGGGGAGCAACATACATATTCAATATTGCAATTTATGTTCGATGGAAAAATATTTTTGCAAGCACCATCTCAACATTATTTTCTTCGAAATCTATATGCTCCAAAATTGGTACATGTTTTTTCACCAATATCATCACCCCATGTGTAATGTAACTTGATATGCAATTGTGATTTGGAAATTGTTTGTTTTGCATGCATAATGCCATGTATGTTTCCTGCAAGCAAAAAATACCAGATTTCATTATATCATAGTCATTGAGTATATCATCCATGTGTGAATGTAAGTTGCATGTGTTAAGCAAAAGAATTGATATAGATGAGTTTGTTTGTATGAATTGGTAATCATACTGCAGATGCCATTTTATGGTAGTCCTGAGGCGTTCCATTTTAATATCAAATTTATGTTTGACTTTGAAGTTATCTTTCTTAAGAGGACTTAGTAAATACAAGGAGTCTATGCTTCTGACATGGGACATTGTTGTGTATACAAGTCCATGTATTCGAATTCCATTAGGATGAAATGCAACACTATAAAGTGTTAGTCCTTGTGATCCATGGACTGTACATGCACATGCAAGTTTAATTGGAAACTATTTTCGAATATTCATTCGACCTGTCTTTGTTGATGTCGATATTGGCTTTGATATTCGCAAAATAGGTGTCCAATCGCTTGCAGTGTTTGAATTATATAGATAATCCAACTTCCTTGCTTGTCGCTTGCCTATATGCGGTTCATGGAACTTAATCCAAAGGACATCAAGTTTTTTTGTTTTGGTATAGCCTTTGAGTATTCCATATGCACCATTGACCAAGCCTTCCCGTGGATCATAGTTGCAAGCATATATTTCAACCAACATTTCTAATTTCAGGACAAGCTGCAAGGGTAAAGTGGCTGTATGTTCATGACGTGGAACATTTCCATGGTTGTCTTCTTCCAAGTCAATTGAATTGATGATGACATCATTTCCAGGCATGAGAGATAGCATGTAGCTATTACGCACTGCAACATCCTTATTTGTGTAGAATAGGTAAGGGAAGGTTGGGTCTGTTGGTGCAGTTCGAAAACCTCGAATTGATATATGTTAAGTCATCATATGTTTGGTTGTTTGTACGCATTCTATTCGAAATTGCAATAAATGTTTCATTTGTCTGGCGTATTGTAGTATGCAATTCAAAACATTTAATATTTTCTCTCCATAAGTCACGTGTCACTGTTTTCATATTAACCGTAGGTTGTTCAAATATCAAAGAATCTTGGATTAGTTGTGCCTGGTAAAGATCCCCACAGAATATCATGTCAATGTTTCCAAAGCATTTCATGTGCACATGTTTTATGCTTCTTAGTCGGTTGTCAATGGAATACAAGAAGCAAATTCCAATCAAAGATGCCTCATCTATAAAGACAAGTTGGAGTTCGTCATAAAGATTAGACAAGGTATCTAACATTTCCTTTTTAAGTGGAAGAAACTGTGACTTGTTAAAAGGCATTAAAAATGTAGAGTGGACTATTGTTTCACCTACATTATATGCAATTTTTCCTATGTATGCAAATATTAGGCCCTTTGGTTTCATAGGATCAGAGGAATTGTTTGAATCATAGATTCATATAAGAATTTGGAACAGTGCTTTTGCTATGAATGTCTTTCCTATTCCTGCTCTGCCTGTAAGGAACAAGTGCACAGGAGTGTCCATGGTCAAGCATTTTTTAAGCGCAATGTCCTTTAGAATTGTTTGTTGTTCTCGATTCAACAAACATCTTATTATGTGGTATTCAATATTTTCAATAAGGAAAGGATGTTTTGTGACTTGAAAACCAAGATCGATACGTTTTTCAATGCCACCTGCTCGAGGATGAGGAAAATATGCTTGCAAGTCATAGGACTCGCAGGGAGTTCTAGTTTTTTTTCGGTTTGTGAATGTATCATCAATATTGTCAGGGTTTTCTAGCTCATTAACTGCAATTTCTCGATCACCCCATGTTGGATTAACATTGTAAGTAAATCTAGCTTCATTGATTTGCACTATAGTATCAGAGGCAACATATGCAGCTTCCCATGTAGAGAAGTTATGTTTTAATGTCTCTTCGTTTTCATCGAACGAAACGTATAACAATAGTTTTTCTCTACAATAGTTTTCATAGTCAGAATGTTTATTGTATTTGACAAACCGTATCATAGAGGGTTTTTTTCTTTTTGATATGGGCAAACCATTGTTTTTGTAATGCGATACAAATTCTGCTAAGCAGATATGCCTAATAGGAGATGGACGCTGGAGGTAATAATCAATAATAGAGTGACATAGAACGTCTTCTGAATTGTCAGGCTCTTGTTCTAGCAAACATGGTGGTTTAAGCACAAATGTGCATTTCTCAAGTGGAGATGTGTTTATGAAGACACATTTTATTAAACTACAATTGCGAGGCAGGGAAAGTGCAATATGGAATGCCTATTGAGAAGAAATTTGTTGAATATTAAGCAATGCATTGCCAAGCGTACGTATCATTTGTATGGCATCAATATGACTTCTTTCATGTTCTTTGTGTATTCTTCTGAATGCATTTGTCATAGATTTGTCAACCTTTGTCATATACGAGGTACAATACGATGTTGCAACATATGCATTGAGGATGTACTTCACATCTATATTTGCATTCCACATAAATGGCATGTCCTTGGAGAAACTATTGTTCCAAATATGGGAAAGTTTTCATTTAAGGAAAATTGTTGGTTGTTTAAGTGTACATTATATGGCTTGGATGTACTCATCTTCTGATAGATTTATCTCTGTCAAGAAGTCATCAAAGCTCATCAACTCGTCAAAATCTCCTTGTTCTAGAAATGCGAACAAGGATTTAGATTTCTCAATGACAACATTTTCCTCTAAACTAAGTGGCTCTATGATTCTTGTTGCTCTCATTGGCGGCACGGGGAAGTTGTATCTGCAATGCGAGTTTTGTCGTTTTCTACAACTTTTTGTATGATAATGTCTATGAACTTTGGCAAGTTATGTTTCCAAATGATCTATGTTGCATGTTATGTATTTGTCCACAAACTGCTTGATCTGTGAATTGTTGTCAGCTCCATAGACTGGTTCACCCTCTATCCACAACAGTTCGTGGTCATGTTCATTCCCCTTATTCTGGAATTCAGTCACAAAAAAGTAGTCCGATATTTTTTCGAAAAATGTTTCATCATGGCATATCAATTGTCTCAAAACATTTATTCTATCTATAGTAGTGAGTACATGTCACTGGGTCTTTTCTTATGAGCGAGTCAATGTCATTATTTTCCAGTGTATCGGTTTATTTTTTACGTTTCCTGTACCTATGCAAGTTAGATACCACAACCACCAATGGATCCCAACAATGCTCTGCACTTTTAAATGTGATGAAAAATGTTGGCAGGCCCAATTGTCGGATCATTGAAAAAATAGTTTTCTTGTTTTGTTGCAAATAGTCAGGAGAGATGTGAATGTTTTTGAAATCTATGTATCCAATATCAGATTTCAGGATTTTTTCTAGGTTTACTTTGTACTTGACATCCTTGGCCAACAACTTTCTTCCTTGTAATTGGCCTTTTCTTATTCAGACCCACATGAAAGACAACACTTGCTCTATTATTATACGCATTATTTTGAAAAACAAATTTGTTATGTAACAGGAGAAGTCACCGCTTGAATGTAGCAGCTCCCATTGAACTATTTTATGGTAACTGAATCATTCTGTAATGTCAGTGGAACATGGATCTCCATAGAGGAGTGTTGGGAAGTCTATTTCCTTAGCGAATTTGTCCTTGAATATTCCCAGTGGACGTTGCCCCTCAGCAGGTGCAATTTCGACAATCTTGTCTTGCAAGTCACAAATGCACCATGAATGAGTGAATCCATGCAACAATTTCTCAACAGGTGTTTCATTCTTCAATTCATCACTTGTATAAAATTCACTAGAAGTTTTGAGAGTCTGTGTAGAGTTGTCATCCTCTTCTCCAAGAAAACTGTTCCAGTTCTCATTTATACAAATGTTTTGTGCTTTGTACAGGGCCCTGGAACATAATTCTTTTATTGCTTTCATAATAGCATGCACACATACTTTGCCTATTTGATATGCATTTTTGTATTGAAAGCATCTTTTGAGAGCCACAACAATTGTCATTGTATCACTAATGAATTGTGGCAAGGTTTTTTGCACAACATCTAGTTGAACATGCACATTAATAATTGATCCTGTTAAGCCCATCTGGGGTCGTTAATAGCCCCAGGGCCTGATTTGTGAAAATACAATTCATAGAGACACAAGTCTCTCTTCAAGTTCCGTAAGTTAACTTACATCGGGTAGTGGTGTATTACATCTTATTTGGTCAGGGGTTGCAAATTGTGGCAATTTTCCATTTTCAAGAGCCCGTCAAGCGGAGATATTGATAAGACCGATTTGAACCTATTCATGGTGTGCATCCTACAAGCTTCTTAGAGGAAAAATATGTTCTGCAAAATAGAAAGGACAGGACAAAGGCAACAGGTGGATGGATTTTTTTGACCCACAGAATAAAAGCATTCCTTGTCACTACACCCCTGTGGATGGTTCCCCCTTGTGATAACTCCGAATTCGTTTTCTAAACCCCTTTGCATTTCAATTTTGGAAATAGATATGGCACAATATCCATAATGTGGTAGTTGGCATATGAAAATGCATGGTTTCCAGGAACAAAAAATAAGACCACACAGAAATATGTTTTGCAACATAATTTCGAGGCAGGGACTCCTACCATTGAAAAATCTTGCCTGCAAGGTGCAAAACACCAAGTAGAAAAAAAATGAATAGCAACGAAATGATGGCATGGAAACTTACCCGTCAATGAGGGATGACAAGATATCAGCCCCAAAACTTGCAAACCGCAACAACAGGTCCAACAACTTGCAAAGTTGAAGAACAACAAACCAGTGAACAACCACAAAGAGGTCCAACTGCAACTGCAGGACCTCAACTTTGCAAATTTGAATCAAACAAGAACAAGAAGCATGGAACGAACCAATGAACAAGAATCAATCATTGAACCAGTGATGCCGACAGAGAACAATATTGCACAATTTCACTGCAAACAACACCATCAAAAAAATGGAACGAAATTGTATTGCAACACATCTGTACAATAAACATTTAAGTCTGCGAGACCTGTTAGGTAAACACTTAAGATTGTCAGAACCGTCGAAGGGCATTGCCATGTGAAAACATTTAAGAAAGAATGCAGCGTGGAAGGCCTGTTTACGTACACAACAATGACAAAGACTCTTGAAGTACACAACAATAAAGAAAAAATCACACATAGTAATAGTAATAAAAAAATAAAATAATAATAATAATAATAATATTAACAATAGTTCAAATAGTGGGGACTATGCTAAAAAAATATTTGATTGAGACGACAAAGTAATATAAAAACTAACTATCCATGTGCAATAGGACCTCAAATCTATTAGTACAAACAATGGATATCTAAACATTTCAATACGAATAGTACAAATTAAGAAAAGCACCGTACATGATAAAACTTTGGATATGACAACATATAATTCATTGGGAATGGTGAAGCAAGAAATAAGACCTCAAATCTATCATCCAATCAGATCATGACATATATGGGTTTTTCAAATATATAAAAAATAATGCTTTTACTTCTATAGTTTGAACATTAGAAAGTATGCAAAAATTTGTAGTCAAACCACAAACTAATATGAAGTCAACGAATTATTGATTGCTATAGTCCCTCTATGCCTTTGGCAGGGACTTATAAGAGGGAAAGAAATTGAAGAGGGTGTAAGGAAAGTGATTGAAGAGGCCCACTTATTATACATGTACTAATTTTTTTGTTTTTATTTTTTTCAAAAATATATTATTATTTAAAAAAATCATATTATAATATTATTAATAATAAAAAAAACATTTATAATATATGATTTTAAAAGAAATAGTTTTACTTTATAATTTAATGAGATATAAGTTTTTTTTTTAATCTTTATAATCAAAATTAAATTACTTTATAATAAATATATTATTTTGTATTTTTTCATGAGAGTAGTGATGTGTTTTATAGCTTAGTATGAGGGAGATGTTGTCACTAAAGTAATGTTATGTGATAAAAACAAAAAAAAATAATAAATAATAAATAATTACATATGTACATGTATGTGATACCATCTAAAAAAATAAACAAAATTAAAGTAGCATATATCAATCTTAAACATAGAGTTATCAAACATCAAGCACACAGAGGGATCAAATTTCTTAAGATGTAATTTTTTTATCATTTAATATGAAGGAATTAATGAATGAAATGGAATTAAATGATAAAAAAAATTACACCTTAAGAAATTTGATCCCTCTCGGTGCTTGATAGGCTCTAAGATGGATCTATGATGGTTAGTTAAAATTCAAATTTTAAGATTTAGTGATATATTTATTTATTTTTATAAACTATTTTAGATATTTAGTTATATATTTATTTATTTTTATAAACTATTTTGGATATTTTATAATATTGATGATGATTGTTATTGAGATCAATTTTGAATTATAAAACCTTAAAAAATGATATAGAATTACTTAGTTTGTTTTAAAGAAAAAAATTATGTAAGAAAATATTAAAGAAACTATTTTTAGCTTTCCATAATTTAGATGATTTAATATGTTCAAAAAGGTCAGGATTGTGTCAATTCCTGCTAGTTCTTCTGGTTAAGGCATGGGTTTTGTTTTCTTGGCAACCCAAGTAAAATACCCTTACGGTGTGTTTAGTCAAGAGGAGACACCCAAAAATCCAACCATGTTAAGGGTTGGTGCGGCCCAGGCCGAGTGCGATCCCTAGGTGATTTTAACAGCTCAGTTTTCCTTGGGTTGTGGTTTCTTAGCCAACAGTTGAAATGTTGGCCCCGCAAGTGACGAGTATTTCTAACTAAAAAAAAAGGTCAAGATTATTACAAATATTTTTCAATCGAAAATTAATATGAGCATACACATAAAATTTTAAGAGAGTGTTTTCATCCTTCACCTTCTTAATATAAAAAGGTGACCAATTTTGTCTTTCATCCCACACTATACTATAAATACTCCAACTTTTATTAATTAATTAATTGATTTGATTAATTTTTATTTTTTTTAATTTATTGCATTGAAATGTGCTTTTTACAACCCAGTGTGAGGGAGATGTGTAATTTCTTTTGTGCTCTAACTTGGAGATAGAAAAGAGTCATGTCATTGTTTACATACTGTATACCAACAATAACATAGTTTCCATCTTTTGCATTCTAAACCAAAATAGAAATTCCTAAAAGAAGAGATAGTATCTTGTTGCAAAATGACCTCTTGGCCATCATGGAACTCAAATAGAACAAAATGGTTTTGTAGTAGTTCCAGTGCATCCTTCGAAAGCTTGTCTACTATTTAATTTTTCTCCTTGTATACATGGGAAAAAATGATGTCCTAAAAGAGTTCAACTATTGTTTTCAATTGTTCTGATACATGTTGTAGTCCAATGTTTTGAATTTGTATCTGTTGACACATCTAGTGAATAAATAGTAAGGAATCAATGAGAACCTGTAGACATATTGACCCCCTATCTAACTCAAATTTTATCATGTAAAAGAGGGCCATGAGATCCCCCATATTATTGGTTCCATAGCATAGATTAGCCTTGAAAAGGTAGTAATGTGAATCATTGAGGTAGTATGCAAAACCAATGTCGACCGTCATGTCTTGTCTTTGGAAGGCTCCATCGAAAAAGACCCATGGTTTTGTTTTATCTACATAAGGAAGACCATCATTTAAGGATGTTGTAAACTTGTGAGCCTTTGTAGTACAGGACCAAACCCAAAAAATGTGTTGAAACCTTAAAGGTAGGGAAGAGGGAATCCTCAAACAAAGAGGCATTCCTTGCCAGGAAGATCCCCCATATGGTAAGATAAGGAATGACTATAAGACTTTCTAACTCCTTCCTTGAGAACCATTGTTGTAGGAAATATTCAATGTTATCCCCATTCCATAGATGAGAAAGGCCAAGTGACCCTTCGACCTCCCTCCAAACCTGAATGGAGTATGGACAAAACAAAAAGATATGAATATTTGTTTCCACTTGGAACCTACAAAGTTGACACTTGTTTGAACCTACCTTACCAAAGAGATGAATTTTCTTTAATCCCCATACCCCCATTGCTTTCATACCTACCAACCTTTGCCATCTAACCCAATGGGTTCCCTTGAAGTCATTGTTACATTGCCAAAGGAATTTGAAATGTAGCCTCTGAATTGTCTCCAAAATACCTTTGGGTATGTGCACAAGTGTAACTTCCCCCTTTACCAGCACTTAACTAAATTCTTGAATACCAATTTGTAACATCCCCAACTCACTATTGAGAAATTCCACTCTAAAAAGAAAATCTAGTGCATAGATTCTACACTATATCATTCCCTATTATAGTCAGACTTGAAAATCTGTGCAGGAAACTCTATGTAATGCACATGAACCCAAGATGGATCGTGCCACACAATTTTTTTTCCTCTTCTTACACTAGTTATAACAACAAAATTATAAACACATAATACAATTGCGCGCATAATCATTTTGAGGACACAAGTACCACTGCATGTGTAACCACTTTGAACACATGATTACTACTACATGCACAACCATTATGGCATCACACATAGATTCATTTATCCTTATGTGCATAGATCTACTTCCCTGCATGCACAATGAATATAGCCTCTTGCACAAAGATTATTTCCCTACATGCAAGACAATTCTAGCCCCGCCTAAAAAACTCATGACCATTATTACAAAATTAACTAACAAGAATACTTAATAACTATCATATTTCTACATGTGTGACAACAAATACAAAAATAACAACATCATGATTTATATGTGCAAACAACAACATCATGATTTATATGTGCAAACAACATTATACAAAATAATAACAATTGATCATATGCAACATCATATAGAAAATAAACCCATATCAGACATATGTGAATAAGCGCATAGTAAACTAGAAAATCACATAAATGACACTTTTATTTTATAAGGAGTCACTAATTGTGCGCAGAGATCAGATGTTCCTCCCAGCCATAGACTCTGTTGATCATAAAAATTCAACAACAAGTCACCCCTAAGTTGGGGCTTAAACTCCACCAGGGAAAAAGGATTCCTAATGCTAGGCTAAGGTTTGATAATCAACATAATTTCTCAGTCCAAGGTTCCCAACGGTTGCAACTAGTCTACAGTCTCTCATTTCCCACATGCTTATCCCACCCCTGGAAGTGCTCCCCTTCTTTGCTCAACAATCCCTCGAATTCCCCACTTCCCTTCTAGGAATTCAACAATAGGTTGGACAGTATGTCTCGGAGCTATGTAACTAATGCCCAATGCACCAAGAAACAATTACCATCAAATATCTCACCTAGAGAAAATGCTCACGGGCCTGAAAACCCACCTCTTTGACAAAAAATCTCACCTAGAGAGAATTCTCACAGACCCAACAACCAATCTCTTCAACAACAAATATCTCACCTAGAGAGAATTCTCACGGGCCTGACAACTTGCCTTTTCGACAAAAAAACCTATGGTTACAAGATGGAAATCCTTTTCCAAGATTTTCTCTGTAGGTAAGGTAATGACAGTCCCCAGTTCAAATGGTCTAAATGATTGATGATGGAAAATGAGTGAATCCCCCCAAAATACACTGAGGCTCAAAAATATATTTGCATGGTCATAACTGGACACTTGTCACCTTCAAAACTACCTTTAGCCACTTGGTGACTCATTACCATCCCTCGAGAACTTAGGATAAATAAATATCCACAAATTATACTTTTTGAAAATATTAATAAAATATTCCCCTAAACTTAAGCCCCCTTGGGTTAGCCCCTATTCATAAACTTTTATCCCCCTCTTCCCTTTCCAGTGGAGTTTATCCCCTCGTCTCTTTTCATCTGGTGGATCTGCACACAATGGTGTGATTTTATTAATAATTTGAGTGTGATTACATTTTACCAAGATAGGCGCACTGGACTTTTTGCATCCCGTCTCACCATCCTAATAACCACATAGGCCCTTTGACCTCAAACACACACACACACATATAAATCGATCTGATGTGCATTTCAAGGTAATCCTAGTGCACTTACTCAGATGCACACAAAACTATGGAATGTGTGCACTCTTCCCTTGATGAGCAGTCCACATGCACTTACTTAGGTACATGAAACACTATGGAATGTGTGTGCTCTTTCTTTGGTAAACAATCCTCACACACTACTCAGGTGCATGCAAAAATCAACCAAAACTTGGTTCTAGTGTCTCACCAGCCTATATGTACATTTACATTTTCATTTACAATTGGAGTTTGGATTAAGGGTATTACATTCCCCTCACCCTTATTTGTGTAGTGTCCTCAACGCATCATATACATGTACATAAAAAAAAAAATGTCTTCAAAAATTTGTGGGTACTCTGCCCGTATAACATCCTTTCTCTCTCAAGTTGCATCCTCAGGACTGTACTAGGTTCATTGGAACTTTACTAGCCCCATGGATTGATTCTAGATATGTTTTATTTTCTATTCAAATATGTGCACTAACCGAACTTAGGAGTCACCTTCTTGCTCCTCCTGAATCACATTCTAATCAATTACATGATTAGCATCAAGAACATACTTTTTAAGAAATGATGCATGAAACACATTATGAATGCATATGGATGTAGAAAGTGCAAGCATGTATGTGACATGATCAATCCTCTCTAAGATTTTAAATGCCCCATAGTAGCGTGCTTCAGGGAACTGTGTCTTTCTTTTACTTTTGAGAACACATGGCCACCCATTTTAAATTCTCTGTGAGTTTTTCCTTTATCTACGCAACTTTTCTACCTGTCTTGGGCAGTCTTCAAATCATGCCTTATCTTCACCATCTACTCTTCCATTTCTCAAAGTAGATCTAGACCAACCACAACTTTGTTTGTTGGGTTATCCCAACTCACTGGTGTGTTGCACTTTCTTCCATAAAGTGCCTCAAATAGGCTCATCTTTAAAGATGCTTGATACCCATTGTTATAATCAAACTCGACCAAATGTAAATATTTTTTCAATTGTGTCGGTTTATCCATCACATACATCCTGAGAATATCTTCAATCACCCAATTTACCCTCTTTGTTTTCCCATCTGACTCTGGATGGTAGGTTGTGCTAAAGTTTAGATTTGTCCCAAATCCTTTGAATATCCCTTTCCAAAAGTTTGACGTGAACTTGGGATGTTTGTTAGACACAATTATATTAGGTACACCATACAACCTAGCAATTGCTCTCCGGTATATATCAACAATGTTGGCTGCCTTGTGAGTTGACTTCACTGGAATAAAATGGGCAACTTTAGTAAGCTTGTCCACTACTACCATAATAGAATCATGTTGCTTAGCAGTCCTAGGAAGCTTAGCAATGAAATCCATGGTTAAAGCTTCCCATTTCCACTCAGGAATGGGAAAAGGATGTAGCAAACTAGCTAGGTGTTTTTTCTCATCCTTGACCTTTTGACATTCAAGGCATCTAGAAATAAAATCAACAACCTCATTTTTCATGCCTGGCCAATAGTATTGATTTTTTACCATTGCATTTGTCTTCTGGTAGCATGGGTGCCCAACATAAGGAACTTTATGCATCTCTGACAATAAAAAAAAATTCAACTCTTGAACTTTGGCACATAAACTCTATGCCTACACATGAGGATTCCACCCTCTTTCAGCTCATAACTTGTAAATTTATGTTGCAATTTACCTTGCTATAAATTTTCCTTTATGTCCACATAGCGTTGATCTGATTTGGAAACCTATGAAACTTTGTCACTCAAATATGATTTGTACATGTTAATGGATGTAGCATGCATCTCATACACTCTCCTATTGAGTGCATCAACCACCTTGTTCTCTTTACTGCTAATATGATTTATATCAAAGTTATACTCGCTGAGGAAATCTAACCATTATGATTTGTATGGAATTTAAACTTTGTTGTCCAAACAAATATTTCATACCACTATGGTTTGTTCTCAACTCAAATGTTTTACCCATGATATAGTGTATCCATATCTTCAAGGCATGCACTATGGTTACCAATTCCAAATCATCAATAGCATAGTGCCTTTCATTCTCCTTTAATTTTCTTGTTTCATAGCACACCACATGCCCATTCTTACTAAGGACTCCACTGAGCCCTTTCTTGCATGCATAAGTGCACACAACGAAGTCTTCATTAGGATCAACAATTCTCAATATTGGAGCACTTGTCAACAAAATTTTTAAATGTTGGAAACTCCTTTCACAATCCAGATTCCATTCAAATCAAGTACCTTTCTTTTGCAAGGATTTGATTGAGTGTGAAATCCTTGGGAAGCCTTCAATAAACCTTCTGTAGTACTCTGCAAGCCCCATGAAGGATATCACCTATACAAAATTCCTTAGTGTTGTCCATCCTTCAATGGATTTTATCTTCTCCAAGTCCATAGTTATCCCTTCCTCAGAAATGATATGACCCCAGTAATGAATCTGCCTCTAGTATAAGGAGAACTTTCTCAACTCTACATACAACTGATGTTCTATCAATACTTGAAACACCATCCTCAAGTGTTTCTCATGTATTTTCCATACTTTGAATAAATAAGTATGTCATCCAAAAATACAATGACAAACTTATCTAAGTAAATTATGAAAATTCCACTCATTAGACACATAAAGACAATTGGTGCATTTGATATCCCAAATGGCACCACCGTGAACTCATAATGGCCATACCTTGTTCTAAAGGTTGTTTTGTTGATGCATTCTTCTTTTGTTCTCACCCAGTTATAGGCAAAATTTGAGATCAATATTTGAAAATATTTGCGCGCCCCTGATCTGGTCAAAGAGGTCATTTATCATTGGCAAAGAATACATGTTATTTAATATTACTTTGTTCAACTACTTGAAGTCAATACAAAGACTCAAGGTACCATCCTTCTTCTTCACAAACAATACTGGGGCATCCCAAGGTGACACACTTGGGAGTATATACCCCTTCTTCAGAAGCTCTTCAAGTTTCATCTACAATTCCTTCATCTCTGGTGTACTCATCCCATAAGGAGTCTTGGATATGAGGGCTTCTCTAGGAATTAGATTTATAGAGAAATCAATATATATTTTCAATGGAAACCCATGTATTTCTTTAAGGACATCTGCAAATTATTTTAGTACTACGCAATCTTCAACATTTGGCACTTTATCCTTAGGCGACTCCTCCATGTGCGATGAAAATATTTGACATCCTTTCATGTATCTTTTCTTTAATTGCATGGTTGGAACTTCTCTAATAGTTACATCTCTTGGAATTCCTTGAACTTCTCTTAAGTTTCCTTCCTCATCCAAGCAAGTAAATTCCTTATTGTAACAGTCTAGAACAACATGATGTTGGTCCAACCAATCCATACCAATGAGGTAATCATAAGAGCCCAAAGGTATGATATTCAAATAATATTTTGCGGTCATCCCATTCATATCCATTGGAGATGCCTTAACCATCTCATCGATTTTCCTTTTTTCCCCTGTAGCTAACTGCACCAACTAAGGTTTTCCAAGATTTCTTCTTGGAAATTGGAATATTTCCACCATATTAGGATCTAGATAACTATGACTACCTCCTGAATCAATTAAAATAGTAATGGGTTGGTCATTAATCTTACCATCCACTTCAATCATGTGCGATTGAAACTCAACTTGTTTTTTATCCAGGGCTACGTAGATCCTTGGTACATTTCTACCTCACTTTTTCACCTTTGTGAGGGTAATCTCTTTACATGTTGTCTCCCCCACAACCTCAACATTGAATAGGTGGTTTCCTTGGTATTTTCCCCATTATCTCGGTCATTCTGGGATCCTTGGGAGTTGGTTGTCCTTGATAAGATTTTTTGAAAAATGGTGGCTTATTCCCCTTCTTCCTCTATTACATATTTATTTTCTTCTTGTCTTCCCAAGCCTTTTGGAGAGTCAATCCTCTCCTTTGTTGATCATAGAGACATTTATCTCACCTTATGGTTTCCTCCAATGTCTTGGGGTCATCATATTGTATCTTATCACTAATAAACTATGGCATCCCACTCAAGTACCTCTGAATCTTAACATGTTCATCCTTGATGAAAGAAACATAATTCAATAGCTCTAAGAATCTTCTTTCATACTCATCTATTATCATACTCCCAAGCTTCAGTTCAAAGAACTCTTTCATTTTCTTGTCATAGTATCGCTTGATTAAGTATTTATTTTAAAAATACCTTTTAAACTCCCTCCAAGTAACCTTCTTCTCAATACTGTGTTTCACTTGTAGGAAATAATCCCACCACATTGATTCTTTTACCTTTAGTTGATAGATGGAAATTCTCCCTTCTGCCTATGCAGAGTAATTATGCAGCTAAAAGTACTTCTTTGTTCCCAACAACCAGGTCTTCACATATTCATCCTTCTTGTGCTCACCATCAAAGGCAAGAGGCTTGATCTTATTCATTTCTCCCTATGGCTCATCCACCCCAGTCCTTCTCATATGATATATGATAGGAGATTGACTTGAGCTACTACACGATTTCCTAAATCAATGCTTTGGTGAGTGGTGATGATTCCTATCAACACTTCTTGTTTCTCTTCTTTTACCATGAGACCTATGACTCCTTGACTTGTTTGACTCTGTCTCCTTATCCATTTTCTTTTCTATTATGTCCAACATTTGAATCAAATTGATATTGAAGCCATATTGTCACTCCTTGGCTTTCATAAGCCTCTCATTATCAACATTATATCTTTGGACATATTTTTGCAGTCCCTTTATGGTTTCTACCAAGTTTATGCACTCCTCCTTGCCTTCTCTATGCTCATTGGATTCTATACTATCAATACCCATAATGATATACAAACTTCAAATTCATCATTATGGTTGTAAGTTCTTTGCGCATCTTCCATGATTTTAACTCTCTAAGATGATTATTTCTTGATATAATTGTTGTTAATTCTGTAAAATGTGCAGGAAATACGATTTGTTAGATGAATTCATGCGACATCTTAATGAAAACTCTGCACAATTTTGTCAAAACCCTTTCTTCTTATTTCTTGGATGATTTTAACATCCCAATTAAAAAATTATGGGTGAATAATTCGACTCCTCTTCCCAAAACTTTACCATTGACTGCTCCCTTGTGCAATTCTAAGTCTTGTGCAGTAAATTATGGTCATTTGAATTTCTCCCAAATACCCTTTTACTCTTTCTTTCTTCTTTCTGAATCCTGTGTATGCATTGGTATTCAACATGTACCAATGCATGATATTAACATTTAACATATACATCTTGTATCAATATTACACATGCACCACAAGTTTTTTCTCTGCACAACCACAAATTTTAGTGCACACTCCTACCTACCATTGTTTTCTGCTCATTTCCAGTGCCACACCCCGCAATGTCAAAATTAAGTGTGAAAACTTGTGCATTCTTATTTTATGTGCACTATGGTCGCACTGTAATTCCAAATTCTATCACTTACTAGTCCAAATTTTTCCTAAAGTAGATACTCGAACCATGCACGCTCAGTGTTGAAGCTAGAGCTCTGATACCAATTTGTAACATCCCCCATTACCAACACTTAACCAAATTATTTAATACCACTTTGTAACATCCCCAACTCACTGTTGGGCAATGCCACTCCAAAAAACAAATCTAGTGTGCATATTCTACACTATATCATTCCCTGTTATAGTTATACTTGAAAATCTACGTAGGAAACTCTAGGTAACGCACACGATCCCAAGCTAGATCATGCCACACAACTTTTTTCCTCTTCTGACACTAGTTATAACATCGGAATTAACACATAATACAGTTCTACATGCACAATCATTCTAAGAACACAAGTACCACTGCATGTTTAACTGATCCAGGTGGATATCGGTGGCCACCCACCTTTTCCAACTGGCTCAAAATAGTTTTCTGGCAATTTTGGCAATTTACTATTTTTAGCAGGTTTTAACTTCTGGGGCCATTTTGAGGGCCTAAATGAAGGTTTTTTGAGATCGAGGTTCTCAATGATAGCCAAAGGCATCATTGAGCCCCCAAAATGAATCTCCTCGATGATACCTTTCCAACGAGCTATCACATGCCTAAAATGGAGATCGTATGCAAAAGTTACGACCCCGAGAAGTTGATGTACTAACTTACCCAAACGGGGCCCACATGACTTTTGGCGCTTCATCTCC
>SNQJ01S0045373.1:18342-36427 GCA_010110895.2 Picea sitchensis | reverse complement strand
CCACAATTCAATGTCCAGTTGATTTTCGAGTGTTCATTTAACCATAATACCCCTCTAGCACCACTAAGTCCTCCATTTGAGAGAGTTGCACCATCGAACCAACCTTTTGTGACATGGTCCTTTTGTACTTCCTTTATGGGTCTGTCCACTTTTAAATTTTGTTTTTTTTTAGGACTTCCTACACCTCCAAGTTCTCTAATGATCACTATTTGAACTGTTGGGCTTTTATTTTCTAAGATAACCTTGTTTCTTTCTATACAAACTCATCAGCTTATGATGGTAGGCAATGTGGGGTAATTTGCATTTTGTGAATTCCATCTATCATAGCAGTCTACCAATGTGGATCCTTCCTAGGATGAGGTAATAGAAAGTGCTCTTTTACCTCTTTCCCATAATTTCTTAGTGAAGGAGCAATCTATAAACAGATGAAGAACATTCTCCCTCGCCTTTATGGATAAGTGATAAATTTTTGGCCCAATCCAACCTTTGTGCTGAAGATTGTCCCATGTAAGTATTTTACTATCCATAGATAACTAAGTTAAGAGTTTATTTTTGAGAGCACAATCCCATGTACATAATTTCTTTCGCCAACCACCAATAGGATGTCACCAAAGTTTGTTGGCTAATGCTTTGTAGACATTTTTCACTGTAAGAAAGCCCGAATTGTCTCCTCCTATCCATATTAGCTCCTCTGGTCTGTTTAGAATTTGGACACACTCCCCCATCAAGGACCTACGGAATAAGTCCTATTCCGTTGCTAGTGCACCTATAATACATATCTCCTTGCTATCGAGCCAAGAGGAGCAAATTGTACTCGGACGAATGTTTCTGTTGACTTGGTAAAGAAAATGTATAGTTCTTTAATTTAGAGTATCTACCATCTCATCTGAGAGGAGAGATTCATTTCCCATATCCACGATCTAATCCTTGCCTATTAATATTGAGTGTCAAGAACTCGAACTCCAACATATCCAATGTAATAATAGGTGTAAATATTTTAGCAGGTTCCTCCAGGTCTGTGAGGCCCGAGAAGTATGAACTGTTGTCGATCTGAGCCAGGTAGAAACTAAGATATAGGGTAGATACTTGTCCTTTATTGCACAGTTATATATGCCATATTTTAGTAAAACTCTCCATAAAGTACTTTCCAACAAATATACATTTAAGAGTTGTAAATTTATTAACCCCCATCTAGCAAAACGTTTTGTCTTTGTGATAGAATCCCACCTGCAGAGATGTAAATGTTTTTTACCTCTCATGTCTGACCATAAGAAGGAGAAGATCAATTGTCTGATCCGATTGAGAACAGAGGCCAAGATATTTTCCAGGGCCATCCAATGCATAGGTTGGCTCTCTAGGACAACTTTTATAAGAACAAATTGCCCCCCCAGGGATAGCCAATGATTGCACCACTGATTAATTCTATTTTCAAACTTTGAAATAAGCAAACACCAATTTGCAGCCTTTTAATCGTCTAATTTTAAGAAGTAACCTAGATAGTTTAAACCATCCTCAATATCAACAAAATTGTATGGAAAAAATACTTTGAAATTATCTACAACCTCCTATTGAACCCCATAAGTATAGAGGAGAGATTTTAGTGGATTAACTTCTAAGCCCGACGCTTTACAAAATACTGATAAAATTCCTTCAATTGCCAACCATTCTGTTTGTGAGGCCTTTGAAATTATGAGGACATTGTCCACAAAAAAAAAGATGTAGGATCTTGATAACTATGGAGACTTTGATCCCTAACAACTTCCCATCGACATGTTCCTTATTTAATGATAAGTTGAGTCCTTCCATTAAAATAATAAAAAGTAAGGGTGATAGTGAACAACCCTGTCTTAAGCCTCTACCACTCTGAAAGAAATATTTAGGATCCCCATTTATCATCATTGCATAAGTGGCTGAAGTCATACAACTCAAAATCCAGTTAGTATTAGGTAGGCCAAATCCCGATTGTAATAAAGACAATGTTAAAAAATCCCAATTTATGAAGTTATATTCCTTCTTAAGTTCTAGCTTCAAAATCATAGATTTTAGCATTTTTTCCTTTATACTATGTAGGCATTCGTGAGTAGTTCCTATAGAATCTAGTATCTGTCTTCATTTTAGGAATCCCAACTGCTCATCAGAAATGGATCGAGATAGAATTGGTCTAATCCTATTTGCAATTAATTTTGCAATGATTTTATAACAAAGATTACACAGAGCAATTGGCCTAAGATCACCGAAAGAGGTAGGCTTATTTATTTTTGGGATAAGTGCAAGGAAGGTCAAATTTAAAGAGCTAATCACTTTACCTTTAATTATGGAATCTTCAAATACTTCCAACAGGTCCTCCCCAACCAATTTGAAGAACTGTACAAAGAATTCAACTGTCCACCCGTCTGGACCGGGGCTTTTATCAGTTGTGAACCCTTTCAAGAACTCGAGTATTTCGTCTCTAGAACATGGATTTTCCAACTTCCTTACATCCTCCTCATCAAAAAAATGAGGAAAGAGTTCAATGGTAGAATGCTGGTCAACAATGGCATTGTTCCCCTGATCCTCAAAAAAACTTTTGAAATGCCTAACTGTTTCACATTATAGATCCTCATGTCCTGAATGTTCCTATCCATTTTCATCTCGTATCTCCCAGATGTATTTGTTTTTCTTCTTCTTGCTAGAAAAATGGTGGAAATACTTTGTATTTTTATCCCCTCTTTTTATCCAAATATCCCTACTTCTCTGATGCCACAGTTCTTCTTCATCCAGTAGTAGAGTGTTTCATTTTTCCTCAATATTTTTAAAAATATATTCCAAGTCAATGTTTATTGTTCCTTTTGATCTGTGAGGCCTGAGAAGTATGAATTGTTTCCGATATGAGCTAGGTAGAAACTGATTTGTAGGGTAGATACTTGTACTTTATTACACGGTGCTAGATTCCATCTTTTAGTAAGACTCTCCATAAAGCATTTTCCAACAAAGATATGTTGAAGAGTTGTAAATTTCTTAACCCTCAACCACCAAAACGTTTTGGATTTGTGATAGACTCCAACCTGCAGAGATGTAAATGTTATTTACCTCTCATGTATGACCATAAGAAGGAGAAGATCAATTGTCTGATCTGATTGAGAACAAAGGCTGGGATATTTTCCAAGGCCATTGTTGAGTCTCCATTTTGACACTTCTAATGCCTTATATTATGCTTTATTTGAGCCTATTCTACCTATGCTATGAGTGTATACTTGATTGTTTCCTCCATAAATCCACTTAGTGACCTTGTTCATGTGCATAAGGGGTAAATTACGATTACGACATGATTTGTTTAGTTTTTCTTGAGTTAATTTGATTTAATGTTTGATTTTGTATGATCCTAACCATTTGAATATTAAGAAACATTGATCTGGTATTGCCTAGATGACTAATCTGGTACCAACATCTGTTCTGTGCTAATCCAGTACTCATGGTGTGACTATGTGTATTCATGTACTAAACACCTACCTACAAGATTTCGGTAGCAACATTCCGGTACTAGATTTTCACCTCGATTTTTGGGTCGATAACGATGAATCTCAAAATTTGGGGACATGGGGTTTTTCTAGAGCGGTGTTTTCATTCATTCTCGTGGGCTAGAATATCCATATCACATGCGTGTGGACCTCCAGCTCAGGGGGAACGATCCATCCTAAATCTTTGCCAATTTTCCAGAAATTCTAAGATCATGCCCAGATTTGTGGGAACTGCATTTCCTTGATTAGCTAATGGTTGTACTCAACCTCCATTGATGGAAAATGGTTTTGATTTGGATTGGATTGTCTAGATCCAAATTTGTAATGTAAAAATCATATAAATTGAGTGATGGCTAATACAAAAGGGAGAGAAATCGCTATGATGTAAGATTGGTTTTTGGAGAATGATATACATTGTTATGCTAGGAAATGAAATGTTGAGTTTCTGATCCACTTAATCAATTGAAGGAATGCAGATGTTGTTTGTGCAATTTCTAGGTATGATTAGAACGCTTTAGTCTGCTATCGTTTTAGAGGAACCTTGTTGGTTCGGCAAGGGCCCACCGTCCCAACTAAGGTAAACCTCTCTGTATATTCTTTGTCTAATTGTGTGAGTATTTAACAGGTATGTTTTGTCAAAGTTTTTTTAAATGCATTGTAAATATTCAACACAAAATCTCTTACTTTTGAATTAGTGTGAGCAATTAGTTTCCTTTCTTTTCCTGTAGGATAACATTTAAGAATCTGATGTGTGGGATTGCTTAGTAAACAAATATTTTTATTCTGAGTATGGGAGAATAGTGTTCTTGGTGGGTACATAAATAATAGGACTTCATCTTTTTACTTCATGTTCCATAATGAAGCCTTTCAATTATATTGATTGTTTTTTGTACTACACAGGTTTGTTTGAATTACATGAAGCTGGAATTGATTTTGATTTCAAGAGTGATTGGAGTTGATTGTTATTTACTATTTTGATTGCTACAGGGGACAAGCTTCTCAAATTCATCTCTTTAATTCATGAGCCTGGAATGAATAGGCTTGTTTCTCTAGGATAAAATCTTTTTGATTGGTTGTTTGTGTGAAGAAGTTTCATTATCAATTTTCCTCTTTGTTCAAGGGTGTTTGAAGTATTTAGAAATTTTAGAAATGAAGTTTGTATGTAATTAATTATTTCCTATATGCAACAGACTTAGGTAGGTTACCTATTCTCGACACATATATTGTAACAAATCTTTTAATTATGAATCCCAGATTGACATTTAAATGAGTGTAAGATATATTTTGAACATATTTATACACCAACAACCATCCAATACACATGTTGGCTCTCCAGGACATCTTTTATAAGAACAAATCACCCCCCAAGGACATCCAACAATTGCACCACTGATTAATTCTATTTTCGAACTTTGAAATAAGATAGCGCCAATCTACAACCTTGCAATTGTCTGATTTTAAAAAGTAACTCAGATAGTTTAAACCATCCTCAAGATCAACAAAATTGTATGGAAAAAATACGTTGAAAGTATCTACAACCTCATGTTGAACCCCATAAGTATAGAAGAGATATTTTTGTGGATTAACTTCTAAGCCCAACTCTTTATAGAATACTGATAAAATTCCTTCAATTTCCAACCATTTTGTTGGTGAGGCCTTTGACATTATGAGGACATCATCCACAAAAAATAGATGTAGGATATTAATAACTCTGGAGACTTTGATCCCTGACAGCTTCCCATCGACCTGTTCCTTCTTAAATGATAAGTTGATTCCTTCCATTACAAAAATAAAAAGTAAGGGTGATAGTGGACAACCCTGTCTTAAGCCTCTACCACTTTGAAAGAAAGATGTAGGCTCCCCATTTATCAGTATTGCATAAGTGGCTGAAGTCACACAACTCAAAATCCAGTTAGTAGTAGGTAGGCCAAATACCGATTGTAATAAAGAAAATATTAAAAAATCCCAATTTATGAAGTCATACACCTTCTTAAGGTCTAGCTTCAAAATCATAGATTTTATCTTTTTTTCCTTTATACTATGTAGGAATTCCTAAGCAGTTCCTATCTCATCTAGTATCTATCTTCCTTTTAGGAATCCCAACTTCTTATTAGAAATGGATTGGGTGCTAGCAGGAAAAACCCCCTATGACTAAATGTAACACACCACAATGGGGGATAAATAAAAAAAAAAATTATTTTTCCTTAATTAGTCTAATCCTCCATCCATGGTCTCTAATCCTAGTCAATGGACCTTCAAAATTCTTGAGCTGAAGCATCTCTTTGGTTCCCTACAGAAATCTCTAAGAAATCAATCCACGGGTATTTTCGAGACTTCACCGTGTGACCTAGCACCAAGCGCAAGCCCCCTCCATGTGACCACTACCCGTGACCACAAGCCTAACTAAAAGGCAGGTCGTTAAATCACGTATCGGGTCATTGCATGTGAGTCACCTCAACTCTCCTGATATCTTCTCTCTCGACAGGGGCCTAACACTTGCTAGCTCCTATTTCATACGACCACTGATTGTGAGCAGGGCCTCAACCTCAAGTTCTTATCGAGACTTTGCATTTTGCGAAGTTGGAGGGTCACTCACCTCCCTTCTCTTGATATTTGAAATGTTGATATCTCCTCACCACAGATAAATGGTCCTGATTCTTCCACGATTTGATGGTCCAGATCACGTTGGGATTTCGCGTATCAGAACTCCCAATATGATTCACCTTCGTTCTCCCGACTCCTGAAATACTGATTTCCCGAGCGAAGAATCCTCTAGGAGCTAGCTCCTCCCGCTAGGCTCCTTTGATTGAGACATTGGGTGATAACCTGGGGCCCAACTACCAAGTGCTTTGAGACTTCATGTTTCACGTCTCCTAAGGGAAGTTCACTTCTCCTCTTTGAAGTTCGATATGTGAACTCCCTCCAAGACCCAATCTACGGTCCACACTCTCCCTTCGATCGACGACTGTGATCAAATCGTGAGTTCACATCTCAGGTATTTGGATGTGAGTCCACCCTGACTCTTCCGATCCCTGATCTTCTGAAAGAGTTATATCAACGGTCCACAGTCTTTCGTGATCCAACAATCCTGACCTCCTCTCTCGCAAATCGGGATTTTGCATTTCACGACTTTGGAGGTTGGATTACCTCTGTTTCCCGATTCCCGATTTCCTGATATCCATTTT
This sequence comes from Picea sitchensis, assembly GCA_010110895.2. Lineage (NCBI taxonomy): Eukaryota > Viridiplantae > Streptophyta > Pinopsida > Pinales > Pinaceae > Picea > Picea sitchensis. The sequence continues at coordinate 29,745 of SNQJ01S0045373.1, read as the reverse complement.
CCAGATGAACAATCTGGATCCCTCCTTCGATCAACGACTGTGATCTTTTTGCGAACTTGGACTTCGTGAGTTCTCACGAATCCTATCTCTAACTTCCCAAGTTGTGAGTTAGTGAAACACTGATCTCTTGCCACGCGTCCCTTCTCAATGGATTATTAGGATCCTTTCGAAAACACAGACTTGACGATTCGCTCTCTTGTGCAACTTCAAAAAGGTTAAATCTTGTGTACTTTCCTCTATATCCAACAGTTGTTGGTCCACATGCTTCAATCTAACTGTTGAGATCTGATCTCCTATATGCTCGTTCCTTGTCATTTGGACTCTAATCTAATGGTCCAGGTGGGTCCTGATAGACCTTGAGATCTAAGGCTCAGATCACATCGCAATTTTAGATTTTAGAGGTTTAGTTGCACCAACACATGATTCCTTCATCGCGCGAACTATGAACTCACTGATTCGACGATCGAGGTGGGTCCCGATAGATCCTTAGATCTACGCCCCAGGTCACATTGTAATTTCGGGTTTCAAAATTCAAAGGATCTGTCCCTTTCACGATGATTATCAACATTCATCGGGCCTACAAAGGCTGAAGAAGTCAAGGCGCTAACACTTGCGTTCCTTCCTCAAATCTAACGGCTGTGATAGACCTCAGATCTTCTCGAACGAATCTCATCCATTCAACTTCCAAACAAAAGGATACTCCCTTTCGATACTTTAATTTCTCGCTATCCCTCCTGATCTTTGTTAGTTATGAAGGATTTAAGAGCGTTACACTCTTTCTCCTAGACTTAACACATTGAGGGATCTTCATCACAACTATTGCGCTCCTTCATCAAGTCTATGACTTAAGTGGTTCTAGATTTCTGCTTACCTCGCAGAGAGTTGGTGCATATCTGCACTACCTCTCCTGAGCATTATTTACCATTTTACTATCACACTACATGCATTTACACTGTGATCCTGTGCCTTTGCATATTTTGCATACTTATCCAGTTCCGATACTCCATCACGATCTACACTGATCCGGTACTCCATCACGATCTATGTTTATCTGATACTCAACCCTACATCCTCTGTCTGTGCCTCATATGCCCTAAAGAATCATTTTAAGATAGCATGGGGCCTGGGGGTCGACAGACATGAGCCCATATTTCAGTTATACAGGGAAACAACAAAATAACAAGCTTGTAGGGAAAAATATGAACAGGTCTGTTGGTTCCCATTTTTGGAGAAGTTTAAAGGCCATCATGAAGGAGTATATCTTTCTTTTGTGCAAACATATGATGGGGAAAGTGTGTAGTTTGGAGATATGAAGTTGACAATTTCGAAGGCCACCATAACAAAAGCTACAGGCCTCCCTTTGGCTAGAGAAATACTTCAAGAGGGTGATTGTTGATAGGTAGCTTGGTCAAAAATTTCTATTCTAGAACATCAAGACCCCAATTGGACTAAGGGCATTCCTCTAAGCTACATCAAAGAGGAATATTGGATGATGCTCATGAGTTTGCATATATTTCTCACCTCCGAAGGGAGGTATGCAATAACCTTCATTTACCATTTGAAACTTTTATCACACTTTGAAGGGGGGCCACAAATTGATTTTCCTCACTTCGTATGGATGAGTTTAAATAAAATGGTGAGAGGAGTAAAATCAGCTTCCAAGAAACCTGAAACTAGCCTCCATCACCATGCACTAATAAAAATTTTGGTTGTCCATGCCTTAAGGACACAAGGTGCTAGTTGGAAGAAGCTAATCCAATAGAATTTTTCTCGGGAAGGAATGTCCAAATCTATAGAGGAATAGGAAGCAAGAAGACATAGTGAGGGATCCAATAGAAAGGAAAAGAAAAACAGAGGGAAGGAATTAGGAGGTCAAGAAGCCACAGTTACACCCAAATAATGCCAACCTATTGAGGGATTGGAGAAAGGAAAGTATGTTGTAAGGGAACCTACTACATCCAGAAAGAAGAAAGTCACCCAATCTCAGAAAATAAGTCCAACCTCATTTCCAAGAGCTAAAAGACAGAAGAAGGACTCTGATCTAGGGGAACAATCAGATAGTGCTCCTGAAGCAACCATTGAGTTATCACCAAAACCATCTAGCCATTTGGAAAAGACCCATGACCTCAACATGAAAAGAAAAAAAAAGGATCAAAAGGAGAGTGTGTCAGTAGAATGCATCGTAGAATGACCCACCACATCTAAGAAGGAGAATCCTACCTAGTCTAAAGTACTTGGCCCAGTCTCGAGTCCTAAATATCAACTGTCACAGAGTAATAAACGAAAGAGGAAGAAGATAGATCAACAAGATATTTCACATGATATCCCTGAGGCAAATGTTGAGCCCCCTCAAGAATCAGTTAAGGAGATGGAAAAGACCTTCGAGGTAGTTATTGTGTCTCCTCAAAAACCGGTTAGTGAGTTAGAAGAAACTCCTAAGATGACAAGTGGAAACAAAGGGAAACTCAAAACGGGGAAGGCTAGAAAGAAACAAATTTCTGAGCCTACACCTCAATCTTCCAGAATGGATATAAGGACTGATCAGCAAGGGCAGACTCCAGGACCCACACTTCGGCCCTTCAAGATAAAAATCAAATCAATGCAAGAGAAACAAGTGTCCATGCCTATAACTTCCATTAAGATGAAAAAGAGGAAGTTTTTTTAGGAGACTTCCACCCCTATCAACAAATCTGAGGAAGTCTCACTTCCTATAAGAAGGACCACCAGAAGCATGGCCAAGAAGAAAATAGTTCCACATATGCCTTCTCTTCAAAGAGAGCCCATTGATATCCCGAATTATCCAAAAGAAGAAGGTGGCTAAGGAGATACGATTAGTGAGACAGAGGGGTTGGTGACAGAAACTTTGAGGGGTCCGAGAAAGGAAAAGGAAACCTAAGAGGAATTTATTAAGCAAACAACCACATCTAGTCCGAACAAATCTCTGAGAAAACAACAATTGATTGTGAAGATTGGGAAGCTGAAAGAAGAAGTTGCAGAGTACCAGGTATTGGATAGGCACATTAAGGCATAGAATGAACAATGAAAATAAAATAATGCAGAGGTCTTTGCTAAACTCAACAAAGTCTTACGATTGATCCAATACACTAGAGTAATTAAGAAGGAACTGAGGAGTGAAGCTTCTAGTTTTAAGATCCTACAACCAGAGAAATGATGGGGAATGGTTCAATTTTGCAAAAAGTTTTGAGTATTAGTTTTGATGTTGTTGCATGAGGACATGCAATGACTTTAGCATGGGGGAAATGTTGAGTCTCCATTTTGACACTTCTAATGCCCTATATTACCCTGTATATGAGCCTATTTTTCCTATGCTATGAGTATATACTTGAATGTTTCCTCCATAAATACACTTGATGACCTTGTTCATGTGCATATAGAGGTAACTTATGATTAAGGCATGATTTGCTTACTTTTATTGAGTTAATTCAATTAAATGTTTGATTTTGTATGATCCTAATCATTTGAATCCTAAGAAGTTTGATCCAGTACCTCAATATTCCAGTACTACAGCGACAACGTGATCTGATACCAAGTCTATTCTGGTACCAAAAGCTCCACCTATTCTGATCTATCTGCTCAACGTTATTCTAGTACCCGCACAATATGGCATCTGGTACTAGCACAACTCAGCATCACATTTGGTACCAACACACTCTGTGCTATTCCGACACCAAGTCTTGTGCCCATTTCGGTACTGACTATGTGCCTAATATGGTACTCAGAGTGGTGACTGTGTTTATCTGGTACCAATCCCTTGTTTCCATAATTCACCTGTTGAACGAGTACGCTGATGGATATTCCAAGAAGTCATTTGGATCGAAATCTCTTAAGTCGTTTTTGAGATCACTATAGAATTCATCACTCATGCACTTCATGTCATGAGGATGAAGTCCATCCCTAGAGATTCGATGTGAAATACCAATTGTAATATTTTAAAAACTATTTGATTCTTATCCTTAGATATTGATATTATCATCTTACCTTCTTTATAAGGGATGTTGTATAGGCAATAGAATAGAAAAGGAAGGTAATGAAGAAAGTAGCAAGAGAATAATAACACATATTTTCATAATGTACGAGATGATGAACTGATGATTCAATTTACCAGTTGAAGGAATACAATGATTTGTTGTGCAATTCATGAGTATGATTAGAATGTTTTAGTCTGTTATATTTTTAGAGGTACCTTGTTGGTTTGGTAAGGGCCCACCACCCCAACCAAGTTAAACCTCCCTATACATGCTTTGTGTGATTGTGTGGGTATTTAACAATTGTGTGTTGTCAATAATTTCAAAATACATTTTAAATTTCAGCATAGAATAATTTTTTTTTGAATCAGTGTTAGTAATTAGATATTGGACATAATAGATAGTTTTCTTTTCTACTTCTGCAGGTTGACATTTAATTGAAAAAAATCTGATGTGTGGAATTGCTAAGCAAAGAGAGTGTTATTTTGAGTTTTTCATTGTGGTATTCTCAGTGGTATAGGAACCATAGGACTTTATCTCTTATCTTCATGTTCTATAATGAAGTATCTCAATCTTGTTGGTTTCTCCCTATACTAAAGAAGGCTTGATTGAATAGAATAGAGTTGGGATTAATTTCTGTTAAAGAGTGACTAAAGTTGATTATTAATCATTGTTTTCGATTGCTACAGGAAACAAGATCTTAAGTTCATCTCTCCATTTCATAAGACTGGAATGAATAGACTTGTCACCTGAGAAGGAACCTTTTGATTGGATGTTTGTTTGAGAAGCTTTGTTACCATTTTTCTCTTCTAAGTTTAAATTTGTGGGAAGCATTCAGAAATCCTAGAAACAAATTATTATGTTATTAATTATTTCCTACTTAAGCTAGATACAACAGACATAGGTAGGTTACATGTTCTTGGCACATATAGTGCAAAAACTCTTTTGATTACAAATCCTGGATTGACATATAAATGAGTGTAATATATTGAACATATTTATACGCCAACAACCTCCTCTTTAGAAAGTGCACTATGCCTCATTGAACAAAACCCTGGCGCCGAAGATACTCCAATAAATAGTTTTCAGGTCGACAAAATGACAATAGAGGGACTCCACTAGATGAAACCCAGTGCTCTGTATCCAATGCAACTGATGGTTCATCCATTTGAGTCCTAGTTTGAGTTTTATCGTGAGTTACAACTCGCCTCCTCAAGCCATTCACGGACATGTGGCCATAGTCCGGGGGCATTAAATCCAAACTGAGTAGAATAATGGTTTTTCATAAGCTCCCATAAGTTGGTTTTGCTAAGGCCCATGCGAATACACTACCCACAAACAACTGACACAGTGTTCTTGAAAATCGACCTCCTCTTCAGAAATTGCACTATGCCTCATTGAGAAAAACCCTAGTGATGAAGATACTCTAACAAACAATTTTCTAGTCGACAGAGTCCTAGTTTTATTTTTATCGTGAGTTGCAACTCACCTCCTCAAGCCATTAAGGGACATGTGGCCAATTTGGTTTGGGGGCATAAAATCCAAACCGAGAAACATAAAAAAGTTTCGTAAGCTCTCACAAGTCAATTTGGCCAAGGCCCACGTGACTACACTACCCACAAATTCCTGACACATTGTTCCTGAAAACATACCTCCTCTTCAGAAATTGCATTATGCCTCATTGAGCAAAACCCTATTTTCGGAGATACCCCAACAAATGGTTTTTCGATTGACAAAATGATAGCATAGGGGCCCCACTAGCTGGAAATCGATGCTCTGGTTTCAATGCAACTGACGATTCATCCATCTGAGTCTTTTTTTGATTTTTATCGCGAGTTGCAACTTTCCTCCTCAAGTCATTCAAGGACATGTGGCCAATTTGGTCCAGGGGCATAAAATCCAAACTGAGCAGCATAACGGAGTTCCGTAAGTTCTCGCAAGTCTGTTTGGCCAAGGCCCATGTGACTACAGTACCCACAAATTCCCAACACAATTTTCTTGAAAATCAACCTCCTCTAGGTAAATCCTATTAATTATGATAATCCATGTTTGACAACTATGATAATCCATGTTTAGACTGTTGGGGTCCTATAATCATAGGTAACCCGATTCTTCAACTGTTATTTGGTGTTTCGCTCGTGATGAAGACATTCAACTTACTGGGCTCGTTTGATTCCATTTCCCCCTCCACCCATTTCGCTCGATCCTTCATCACCTTCCTGCATGTTTCAATCCCTCACCCTTCACTACATTTTTCTCGCCACTCATCCTTGCATAAACAAACTTAGGATAATAAAATATTGGTTAGTTTAATAGGGTAATTGATACTAAATAAAGAAACAATAGGATAATAATGTTAGTAATAAAATTTAATATAGTTAGAATATGTTAGACTAATTAATAATTAATTAATTAATTAACAATTAATTAATTAATTAACTAATAATTAAGTTAGTGTTTAGGTTAATTTAGGTTAGTGTTAAACATTTAAATAAAACAACATTAAACATTAATTAAGATAAAACCCAATTAATAAAAAACATATATTAATTAAACATTAAATAAAAAAATATAAAAAAATATAAAACAAAATATAAATATTAAATAAAACATATAACAAAAATAAAACGATAATAAAAAAAAACTATATATAAAATAAAACATAACATATAACAAAATATAAATAAAAACAAATTACAACATAAGATAAACACGAAATGATAAAAAAATAAAATAAAAGAAACAATATTAAAAAACATAAAAACTAAAAAATTAAACTATCCTAAAGTTTACTACCCACTCATGCATGCATCCCGTACAACTCGGACCCCCCTTTCTCACGTCCCGTCACCACCTTGGGGTTTGAGTTGGTGGTATTGGGAGGAAAAAGTGTCACCTCCTGGTGAACTTGGTCCCCCCTCCCAATACCAGTTACCACCTCAGGGGGGTCCGACCAAAACCACTCTACCCTCCAAAACCGCCCTTCCGAAAACTGAAAAAATCATATTTTTACCAGCTCGACCAATCTTTTTTCGAGGATGATTCCAGGCAAACAGAAACCTATTTTCAAAAAACGAGAGAGATTTTTTTTCATAACGGGTTGAAGAACAAAAACATCTTTCAAATTTTTCACAAGTGCCACCAGTTTGGAGAATCGAAGCCATATTTCAACCCCTTTTTCAGGTTTCCGATTTTTCCTGTTTTAGTCCTAATTTTGCGGGAGATGTTTCAGCGAGATGGAGATGAATTTGGAAAAAATGAAAGAGGTTTTTGTCCAGCACATTATCATATACAATAAAATCTTCCATATTTTGCATAGGTGTCACTGTTAAAGAGAAACATATATGTGCGTTGACCAATTTTTTGCAGAAATTCTACTTGTCTTTCATGGCGAACAGTTCTAGATTTTTTGGGATTTGTTGCTATTTTGGGCCAAGGTGGTTGAATCCGACTTCCTAAGATTGAGGGGTGATATCTCCTATTTATTCATGTAATTTCAATGTAAAAGGGTTGATCTATGCGCCCAAGTAAGCTTGTAATTGGTAAATTTTGAAGAGAGCCACCAGAAATAAAATGACTTTTTCACAGGATTCTTGCCTATCCACATTGGTGAAGTTTTTCTTTCCTCGTTGAATGTGTTTCTACTCATTTATCATTATGTTTTCTTCCTCTGATTTTTAAAAGGAGGTTTAGCGCATAATTTATCTCTGATACTCTGTGTAGAGATTTTAAAAATCTTAATGTTTTCTTCCGATATTACAATGATGAAATTATTAAATGCTCTATTATTGTGATTGATCATCTCCTCTACTTCTGCTATACACCACTTTACTTTAAAAGGATCCAACGTTTTCATTAACTTGCCTTGTGGAAATACCTTATAGATCTGTCTTTGATTTCAAACTTGTCACAGACTCCATAGACCAATGGAAGTGTAATCATACTTCAACCATTTTTATAAAAAACAAAACAATACACTTGCACATTTTCAACTAGCCTAAGATCCATGTTCAAACAAATCTAAATTTGACAGAGATATCCCTCTCTAAGACTTAGAGGGCTAGATCCTTGACTCCGAGTAGTTTTGATGTTACCTCTATGACTGCCTCCACAACCTTGGGAAAATTACAGAGTGCTAACATTGACAACTATTAAAATCGACTTCCTCTAGGTAAATCCTATTAATTATGATAATCCATGTAGGTCTAGGTCTAGGTAAATCCTATTAATTATGATAATCCCTGTTTGAAAACAATGAATATACCTTAGATATATGAATAAATAGAGCTTATGTTATGACATTAAAATTCTCAAGCAAGTATTTTTATCTAAGATATATGGAATAACAAGTTGTAGAATTATATTCTTAATGAATACTTTGACTACAATTTTTACGTATTAAACTTGTTCATTTGTACAAGAATTATTTATGTATTAAACTTGTTCATTTAGGTATTAAAATTTTTCATTTAGGCAAGGAATGACATGGAAAGTGAAGGCAAGGAAAGGCATGGTATGGGAAGGAATGACATGGCAAGGCATGGTATGGAAAATCATGGCATGACAAGGCAAGGCATGGAAAGTGAAGGCAAGGCAAGGCAAGGCATGACATGTAAAGGCATGGTATGGTAAGGCATGGCATGTTAAGGCATGGTATGGAAAGGCATGACACGAAAAGGAATGTTATGGAAAGGAATGGCATGGTATGAAAAGTCATAGCATGGAAAGGCAAGGAATGACATGGAAAGGCATGGAATGGAAAGGCAAGGCATGGCATGGAATGGCAAGGGATGACATGTAAAGTGAAGGTAATACAAGACATGGCATGTAAAGGAAAGGAATGGGAATTCATGTCATGGAAAGTGAAGGAAAGGAAATGCATGGCATGGTATGGCATGGCATGGCAAGGCATGACATACCTTTCCATCACTTTCCTTGCCTTTCCTTGCCTTCAAGGCATGGCATAAATTTTCTTCAAGGCATGAAATAACATGCCAAGGATATCATATCATACCATACCATGGCAAGGCAAGGCATACCATACCATTCAAGGAATATCATACCATGCCAAGGATACCATACCATACCAAGGAAAGGCATATCATACCATTCCATACCATAACATACAATACCATGGCAAGGAAATGAATTCCATACCATACCATATCATGGCAAGGCAGGCAAGGAAAGGCAAGGAATTACAATGTCAGGGATGATTTTAGGGGATAAATTTCACTCATGGGATAATTTTTCATGGTTTTTCCCAAAAAATATTTGCTATTCTAAAAATGCTTTGCCCAAATTCTATAGGATAAAATTATTTTACCTTAACAATTGCCAAAATTTTATACAAACTATATGAAATCCTTAGAAATTTGAATATTTTTGCAAAAATATCGCCAAACATTTATAGTTGGCATATAAAGGATTACTAATATTCACCAAGGTTTCTACATTTTAAAATAAATTTCCATCCTTAAAATCATCCTTGAATTACATACCATACCATACCATGGCAAGGCAAGGCAAGTCAAGGCATACCATATCATACCATACCATACCATACCATACCATACCAAGGCAAGGCATACCATACCATAGCAAGGAAATGCATGCCATACCATACCATGGCAAGGCAAGGAAAGGCATACCATACCATACCATGGCAAGGAAAGGCAAGGAAAGGCGAGGAAAGGCATACCATACCATACCATACCATGGCTTGGAAAGGCAAGGAAAGGCAAGGCAAGGCATACCATACCATCGAAAGGAAAGGCAAGACATACCATACCATACCATGGCAAGGCAAGGCAAGGCATACCATACCATACCATGGCAAGGCAAGGCATACCATACCATACCACACCATACCATCACAAGGTAAGGCAAGGCAAGGAAAGGAATATCATACCATACCATACCATACCATACCATGACTTGGAAAGGCAAGGCATACCATACCATACCATACCATACCATACCATATCATGGGAAAGAAAGACATTGAATACCATACCATACCATACTATACCATGGCAAGGAAAGGAAATGAAAGGCATACCATACCATACCATACCATGGGTTAGAAAGGCAAGGCAAGGCAAGGCATACCATACCATGCCAATGATACCATACAAAGGAAAGGCATATCATACCATACCATACCATACCAAGGAAAGGAAAGACATACCATTCCATACCATACCATACCATACCAAGGCAAGGCAAGGCATGCAAAGGAATGGCATGGCATGGAAATGCAAGGAAAGGAAAGGAAAGACATGACATAGCATGTCATGGCATGGAAAGGAAAGACATGGCAAGTCATGACAAGGCAATGCATGTCATGTCATGGAAAGAAATGGAAATGGAAGGCATGGCATGGCATGGCCTGGAAAGGAAAGGAATGGCATGACAAGTCATGGAATGGAAATGAAAGGCATGGCATGGAATGACATGGAAAGGAAAGGAAATGCAAGGCATGGCATGGCAAGGAAAGGAAATGAAAGGCATGGCATGGCAAGGAAAGTCATGGAAAGTCATGGAAAGGAAGGACATGACATGGCATGGAAAGGCATGGAAATGGGAGGCAAGTAATGGGATGGAATGGAAAGTAAATGAATGTCATGGCAAGGCAAGGCATGGCATGGATGGAATGGAATGACATGGCAAGGAAAGGAAATGCAAGGCATGACATGGCATGGTAAGGAAAGGCAATGAATGACATGGCAAGGTAAGGAAATACAAGGCATGTCATGGAAAGACATGCAAAGGAAATGCATTGCATGCCATAGCAAGGAAAGGCAAGGCATGGAATAACATGGAAAGGAAAGGCAAGGCATGGCATGGAAGGAATGACATGGAATGGCATGGAAGGAATGACATGGAATGTCATGGAAAGACATGCAAAGGAAATGCATTGTATGCCATAGCAAGGAAAGGCAAGGCATGGAATAACATGGAAAGGAAAGGCAAGGCATGGCATGGAAGGAATGACATGGAATGTCATGGAAAGGAATGGCATGGCAAGGAAATGCAAGTCATCCAAGGGAAAGGAATGACATGACATGGCATGTCATGGCTGGCTCGGCAAGGCCTGGCGATGGAATGACAATAGCATGGCATGGCAAGGCATGGAAATGGTGTGGAAATGGAAATGGCATGCCATGGAATGGATTGGAAAGACATGACAATGGCATGGCATTGCAAGGTATGTCGTGGAAATGGAATTCCATAGAATGGATTGGTGAGGCATGAAAATTCCATGGAAAGGCAGGTCATGGCATCAACAGGTTTGTGGGATTGGATTTAGGAGGGTCATTTGTCTCCTTGTGTGCTCTAACCCAAAAATTGGGTAGGAATTTTCAATAAAATATCATAGATGGTGAAGGGAAAAGAATAATGGTTTCAATTCTCC
>SNQJ01S0045373.1:0-10395 GCA_010110895.2 Picea sitchensis | reverse complement strand
TAAGGAGATTGAAATTTGTGGACCTGTTCACACAAGGTCAATGTGGATGGTGGAGAGGCACTTGAAATCATTGAAGGCGTTGGTTAGACAAAGAGCACGTCCTGAGGGTTCTATTGTGGAGGGATATATGGTATATAAATCCATGGTGTATATTAGTCAGTATATTCCTAAATTAGCAGCGCCAACTATGCATGCAGTGGATCACATTTGGGATGTGAACTCCATCAAAAAAATTGAATATCAGGAGAATCTGTTGGGGAAAGGTAGAATGAAAAAAAATGAGAGGTAATATATTAATAATTGTGGAGATTTATATTAATAATACATATAAAATTTCGTTTTTTGTGTATATGATCATACTAATTAAATATATATTAATATAATTTATTTCATAAATTATTAATATTTATAACCTACATATTGGACATTATAAATAATATTTAATATTGGTGAATTATGATTTTTTGATTCAATTTCTCAAGAGTGGGATGCACTGCATTTATACATTGCAAATAATCTTGATTGGATGGATTGAAAGATGTAAACGACATAATGGAGGTAGGTTATCATGGAAACGATTGTCTGAATTGGTTAGAGAAGCTCGTCATAACAAAGATGCCAATGTTACGCAAAGGGAAATTGATTTAGCATATGGTTTGAAAGATGGACAGGTAAGCAAATTCACCCATTTTATTCAATTATTTTATATTATATTAATGTGACTACATGTGTACTGTATTTTCATATACTTTCGAATTTATATAAATATAAATATGTGTGTGTGTGTGTGTGTGTGTGTGTGTGTGTGTGTGTGTGTGAATTTATTAATTGACAATGCATCTTTTACATATTTGGCGTATTGCAATTGAAACACCACAAGGCTATGTGGTGCAATCGTTGTAAATTTCGCATCAAACAATTGGATGAAACTAGGAAAAATTATGATAATGGGATAACTGCAGTATTCCAGGTCACTAATGTTTCCTCTGGGAGTGACAGACATCCCCGAGAATTTGAAAATAGATACTATGGGTATTTAAACGATATACTTGAGTGTGACTTTAATTCCTTCAAATTAGTTCTGTTCGATGTCAAATGGTATAGGTTACAAATGCATGAACGAGATGAGGAAATAACTGTTATTCAACATGCCAACGGATTTCCAATTATTAAAACAACGGTGTTTGTAAGAGGACATGACCGCTATGTTTTTCCAAGCCAATGTGAACATGTCTTTTACTTAAATGTTTCAGGTCAGAGGGATTGGTTATTTGTTGTTAGATATGATCCAAGAGGAAGGCCAATTAAGTATACTCATTTACATGAAGAAGATAATATTGAATATCAAGAAGATGATTCGACATATTAGACATAGCTGGATTATCATGCAGGGTCGACAGATGAAGAAGATGAAGAATATCATGATCTAGGCATAGGAGACAACATTGCAATTCTTGATGATGATGTCAATGAAAATATGCTCGAAAATGACATTGATGACGATGATGATATCATCAATCCTTTCAACATCGTTTCTGAACCGGATGATGATACAAATGTCGAGTTCGATGAAGAAGATCAAAATACAAAATAAGGATGATTACATAGATGTTGAGGTTGGATTCAGTACGTGACTATATAATATTTTAATTTGTATGAATTACTCAAAATAATTTAATTATAATGTCATGTGTTAATTACATGTTTTTAAGTTTTAGGCGACGTTTTTATATCCTATGTCATATGTTGTTTAATTATTATGTGAAACTTGAAAATAGTTGTCAATGTACTAAAGTACATGATAGACTAAAAATATAATTTAGAAACACATAAATTCATGTACCTCCATTAATTTTTGTTTTTGTAGTTTCTATGCATGAATCTTAATAGGACGTTGCTTTCGATTATTTTCTATTTTATAGATTGGGTTTTGGGGATCAATTGAGAGTGATGTGAGGGAGGAGAGGAGGGACCATATGAGCTTCCACCTTCATGTGGTTGGCCTTGTTCAATAGATGATAAATTATTTTTGAAACCAAGAGAACCTCTTTCACTTTTATACCATCATGATCATATAGGCATAAAATACGATATAAGAGAAATTGTTTATGTATGCATTGAAATTTGACATGGATAGACTATTTGCATGACTTAACGATATGGGAAGGTTTCTGGACTAAAATTTCACTCACACACCCACTTTCTTCCATCATCATATCATCATGTAAAACATAAACCCTATTTAACTTTCATATGTTCTAGTAGATATGTTAATGATTCCAAATTTCATATTTGTATTTGACTCAAGGTCCAACTAGCTTGCAAAGTATCAAATTTTAATTTCAAGTTAATAAACCAAATATGAAAAGAATCCAAGCATCATTTGATATCATCGCAAGAGAGATGAATGTAAATAATCTTGCGACGAATTAGCTATGCTATCAATGAAAAAAGTTCGTTGACAGTATAGGTAATTCGTCGCAAGAATGCGTCTTTGAATGGTGTTACATGGTTTGCAAGGAATGTAGGGCTTATAATATGGTGCAATGTAGTGTAGTCTATATTAACAATCTCTATTCCAAACCTCAAAATGGATAGTACCATATCTTGGTCATAAGACAAATATTTTTTGTATGTTTCCTTTATGGTGGCTCAAGCCCTTAGTACACATGATGCATTACAATGAAATGTAACAATTTGACTATTGAATGATAGTGTTATGTCACCTATGGTTAAGGAAAGAACATAAGGTTCTTAGGTCCTATTTGAATCTTCTTAGAATTGAGATTCGTTACATAGTCCTTGAAAAAAGACAAAAGACTTATTTAGCGGATATTTGGTCTTTGTGTGGGACATTTTATGCCATTAGTATGTTTTGTACAAAAATAATGGATATTGGGGACTACACCATGGTCAAGGAATGAGGAACAAGGAACAAGGAACAAGGAACAAGGTACGAGGAAAATGGAACAAGGAATAAGGAACAAGGAACTAAAATTGTACTAGGACTAAACATCGACAACAGTGACCTGTGAATGGGGCCAACGTTGAAATTTTTTCAAACAGTTTCTGTATGCACTGAAATTTGTCATGGATAGATTATTCACATTCCTTAACGATATGGGAGGGTTTCTAGACCATAAACCCTAATTTTCTTTCAAAGTACACAATTTGGTTGACGCAAGTTTTAAGTTTTTGTCAGTATTTCTTCGGTTTTTTTTTCAGATTCTACATTAATGTATATACAATGTATCTATGTCATATTTGTGATGAAAAATCCCTCTTTTTCATTGATTTACACTATAAAAATACTAGAGGCGGGCAATAGTGACATGTGAATGGGGCCAATGTTGACATTTTTTCAAACTATTTCTGTATGCATTGAAATTTGACATGGATAGATTATCTGCATGCCTTAACGATATGGGAGGGTTTTTGGACTCAAATTTCACTCACACACTCACTTTCTTCCATCATCATATTATCATGTAAACCATAAACCCTATTTATTTTTCATATGTTCTAGTAGATATGTTAATGATTCCAAATTTCATATTTGTATTCGACTCAAGTTCCAACTAGCTTGCAAAGTATCAAATTTTAATTTCAATTTGATAAACCAAATATGAAATGAATCCAAGCATCATTTGATATCTTCGCAAGAGAGATGAATGTAAATAATCTTGCAACGAAATAGCTATACTATCGACGAAAAAATTTCGTCGATAGTATAGCTAATTTGTCACAAGAATGTGTCTTTGAATGGTGTTACATGGTTTGAAAGGAGTGTAGGGGTTATAATATGGTCCTATTTGAATCTTTTTAGAATTGAGATTCGTTGCATAGTCCTTTAAAAAAGACAAAAGAGTTATTTAGTGGATATTTGATCTTTGTGTGGGACATTTTATGCCATTAGTATGTTTTGTACAAAAATAATGGATCTTGGGGACTACACCATGGTCAAGGAATGAGGAATAAGGAACAAGGAACAAAGAACAAGGAATGAAAATTGTACTAGGACTAGACACCAGCAAGAATGACCTGTGAATGGGGCCAACGTTGAAATTTTTTCAAACAGTTTCTGTATGGACTGGAATTTTTCATGGATGGACTCGAATTTTTGGACTCACACACCCACTTTCTTCCATTATCAATTCATCACGTAAACCATAAACCCTAATTTTTTTTTAAAGTAAAAAATTTGGTTGATGCAAGTTTTATGTTTTTGTCAGTGTTTCTTCATTTTTATTTCAGGTTCTACATTAATGTATATAAAATTATCTTTCTCATAATTGTGATGAAAAATCCCTCTTTTTCATTGATTTCTTAATCAACACTATAAAAATACTAGAGACAGGCAACAATGACATGTGAATAGGGCCAACGTTGAAATTTTTTCAAATTGTTTCTGTATGCATTGAAATTTGACATGAATAGAATATTCACATGCCTTAACGATATGGGAGGGTTTATGGACTCAAATTTCACTCACACCCCCACTTTATTCCATCATCATACCATCATGTATACCATAAACCCTATTTAATTTTCATATGTTCTAGTAGATATGTTAATGATTCCAAATTTCATATTTGTATTTGACTCAAGGTCCAACTAGCTTGCAAAGTATTAATTTTTTTTTTGTTTGTTAATTTGTACGGGACCTGTTGGCACGCGATTAACTTGTGGCTTGAGAAACTGCGACTAAGGGGCATTTAAGCCATCAAAATCACCCGGGGATCGCACCCGGCCTGAGCCACACCAACCCTTAACATGGTTGGATTTTTTGTCCCCGCAAGTTTCGAACCGGTGACTTTAACATCATGGAGTGGCTTAACAACACACTCCATCACCAACTGTCCTACACCTCGGGGACGCAAAGTATTAAATTTTAATTTCAAGTTGATAAAACAAATATGAAATGAATCCAAGAATCATTTGATATGGTCGCAAGAGAGACGAATGTAAATAATCTTACGACGAATTAGCTATACTATCGACAAAAAGCATTCATCGATAGTATAGCTAATTCATCACAAGAATGAGTCTTTGAATGGTGTTACATGGTTTGTAAGGAGTGTGGGGCTTATAATATGGTGAAATTTAGTGTATTCTATATGAACAATCTCTATGGAAAACCTCAAAATGGATAGTACCATATCTTGGTCATAAGACACATATTCTTTGTATGTTTCCTTTGTGATTGCTCAAGCCCTCAGTAAACATGATGCATGACAATGAAATGTAACAATTTGACTATTGAATGATAGTTTTATGTCACCCATGGTTAAGGAAATAACATAAGGTTCTTAGGTCCTATTTGAATATTCTTAGAATAGATATTCATTACATAGTCCTTGAAAAAAGACAAAAGACTTATTTAGTGAATATTTGGTCTTTGTGTGGGACATTTTATGCCATTAGTTTGTTTTGTACAAAAATAATGGATCTTGGAGACAACACCATGGTCAAGGAATGAGGAACAAGGAACAAGGAATGAGGAACAAGGAACGACGAACAAGGAACATAGAATGAAAATTGTACTAGGACTAGACATCGACAACAGTGACGTGTGAATGGGGCCAATGTTGAAATTTTTTCAAACAGTTTCTGTATGCAATGAAATTTGTTAGGGATAGACTATTTGCATGCCTTAACGATATGGGAGGGTTTCTGGACTCAAATTTAACTCACACACACACTTTCTTCCATCATCAATTCATCATATAAACCATAAACCCTAATTTTCTTTCAAAGTACACAATTTGGTTGACGCAAGTTTTAAGTTTTCGTCAGTCTTTCTTCATTTTTATTTTAGGTTCTACATTAATGTATATACAATGTATGTGTTTCATATTTATGATAAAAAATCCCTCTTTTTCATTGATTTCTTAATCAACACCATAAAAATACTAGAGGCAGGCAACAATGACATGTGAATGGGGCCAACGTTGAATTTTTTTCAAACTATTTCTTTATGCATTGAAATTTGACATGGATAGACTATTTGTATGCCTTAATGATATGGTATGGTTTCTGGACTCAAATTTCGCTCACACACCCACTTTCTTACATCATCATTTCATCATGTAAACCATAAACCCTATTTAATTTTCATATGTTCTAGTAGATATGTTAATTATTCCAAATTTCATATTTGTATTTGAATCAAAGTCCAACTAGCTTGCAAAGTATCAAATTTTAATTTCAAGTTGATAAACCAAATATTGAATGAGTCCAAGCATCATTTGATATCGTTGCAAGAGAGACGAATGTAAATAATCTTACGATGAATTAGCTATACCATCGACGAAAAAAGTTCGTCAATAGTAAAGCTAATTCGTCACAAGAATGTGTATTTGAATGGTTTTACATGGTTTTCAATTTGTTTAGGGCTTATAATATGGTGCAATGTAGTGTAGTATATATGAAAAATCTCTATGCCAAACCTCGAAATGGATAGTACCATATCTTGGTCATAACACAAATATTCTTTGTGTGTTTCCTTTGTGGTGGCTCAAGCCCTTAGTACACATGATGAATAACAATGAAATGCAACAATTTGACAATTGAATAATAGAGTTATGTCACCCATGGTTAAGGAAAGAACATAAGGTTCTTAGGTCCTATTTGAATCTTCCCAGAATTGAGATTCGTTACATAGTCCTTGAAAAAAGACAAAAGACTTATGTAGCGGATAGTTGGTCTTTGTGTGGGACATTTTATGCCATTAGTATTTTTTGTACAAAAATAATGGACTTTTGGGGCTACACCATGGTCAAGGAATGAGGAACAAGGAACAAGGAACAAGGAACGAAAATTGAACTAGGACTAGACATTGGCAACAGTGACCTATGAATGGGGCCAACGTTGAAAGTTTTTCAAACATTTTCTATATGCACTGAAATTTGTCATGCATAGACTATTCGCATGCCTTAACGATATGGGAGTGTTTCTGGACTCAAATTTGACTCACACACCCACTTTATTCCATCATCATTTCATCATGTAAACCATAAACCCTAATTTTCTTTCAAAGTACACAATTTGGTTGACGCAAGTTTTAGGTTTTCGTTAGTCTTTCTTAATTTTTATTTTAGGTTCTACATTAGTGTATATACAATGTATTTGTGTCATATTTGTGATGAAAAATCCCTCTTTTTATTTGATTTCTTAATCAACACCATAAAAATACTAGAGGCGGGCAACAACGACATGTGAATGGGGCCAACGTTGAAATTTTTTCAAACTGTTTCTATATGCATTGAAATTTGACATGGATAGACTATTCGCATGCCTTAACGATATGGGAGGGTTTCTGGACTCAAATTTCACTCACACACTTGATTTCTTCCATCATCATATCATCATGTAAACCATAAACCCTATTTAATATTTTTCATATGTTCTAGTAGATATGTTAATGATTCCAAATTTCATATTTGTATTCAACTCAAGGTCCAACTAGCTTGCAAAGTATCAAATTTTAATTTTAGGTTGATCTAGTAGTTCATGTGAAGTGACATTTGGGAGACACAAGATTCGTTGCAATATCCACGACATAACGTCGCAAGAGCGTCGAAATAGTCGTCGCAAAATGTCCCAAAATTGCTAGTGAACCGCTTATATATAATATAATGTTCAGTCTATTTAAAAATAATAATAATAAAATATATATCATTCTATTATACAGGTGAAGTATCCACATACAAATTCTTTCATATTTCAATTCCATATTTCACATGATGTTCAATGTTCATGTTGAAATCATGTACATAACAAAATCAAATACATTATCTTTTCTCTTTTTTTTTTAAAGGAATATTATTGATTCTTGAACATTTATCTACGTATCGTTCTTATTGAAAAATAATATTGATCTCTAAATTTCAAATAAGTTCTTCAAAGTGGTTGCAAGCTTCTACAACCAATTTTAAGATAGTATCCGTTAACCATGGATGTTCAATGGCTAATATCTTGGGAAACAAGGAATCCATGGTCACTGGCAACCAAATAATGTTATAACATGAGGTGCTTTCAACTTCCAAACAAATTTCCTTTAAGGAGTTGGTTAAAAAAATTCTTCAAATACGAAAAAATGATTCAATCCCACCTTGCCTATACATATATCATGGAAAAACATAAATTTTTTCCATCGATGGAGATCACATAGTTGGAGATCACTCATCTCCAAAGAACTTGTGATTCACAGATTTAATGGTTTAATGGTTATTGGCCTCCTTCATTGGTGTTGTACCAATGGATCCACTCAACATGGAAAAAGAATTATGAGATTCCTCTCTACTCCAAAGGTGTTTTTTTAATTCATATTTTCAATTATGCTTCTTATAAGCAAGTTTTAGAGGAGGGTCCCTGGTTTTGGGGAAGAGTGGGGCTTTTTATATCTCCTTGATTTCCAAATTTTGATCCTAACTCTATGTCAATTACTAGAATGACACTTTGGGTACACCTCCCAATTTTTCCATTTCATTCTTGGTATATTATATCAATTTTTGAGGATATTGAGAATACTTTGGGTAGTTACATAAAAGCAATTTTGGAGATTTATAACAAGATTATGTACATACACCTACTTCTATGTTGAAATAGACTTGAGTAAGACTCTTCCAGATAAAATGACCCTCAAATGAAAGTTTTAGGTGGATTCAGGTATTGAATTATGAGAACACAACATTCTAGTGTTGAATTCATCAACTTACAGGACATCTACACGATCATTATCCCCATGCACAAGATCATCCTTCAAGGGAAAAGGGACCAAATCCAAATAAAAAAAATTGGATAAAGTCTTCCTAGAAGAGTTGATTGAGGAACCTTTTCCTCTCTCGAAGGATGGCATAGAGGCCATTGATATTTTGTTTTCTTCTCAAATATGACAATTGTACCTAATGCCCCTCTAGGGGGAATGAAGTGACTTCATGAAACTAACATATCTGATTCTGATAAGGATATGACATCAACATGGTCATCGTGATGGCATACCATGATGTTATAGATGCTTAAAAGAAAGGTTATGGTAAACATTCCTTGTATCCTTCATTCTTTACTACAAACACTTACTCTTAGGTTTTTTTCTTCATATATCTATATCAATTAGGCTTTCTAAAAATTTATATATGTTTTGTGTCCTTGAATCTATGAGGATTTACTCATTCCACGTCATGCGTGAAGCGACATTTGGGAGACCTTACTAGAATGTTAAGCCAAATGAGATTCTTCATCCACCCATTTCATTACAATTTCCTACATGTATTGTTGTAAGACCACGTTAAATGAAAAAGAGGCTACCCCAAGAAGGGATTAGGTTATAAGTCCCTTCAATACCCATGAGTGGTATGATAGTTGCTTAGTTTAGTAGGAAATTTCCACCTTAATAAATATGCTAGTTCTCTCAGCTCGAAGAAATTGGAGAGTAATAAAATTAACTGTGAGAATATCTATCATATGCTATTTGATTTTGGGGATAATTTGAAGGACACATAAGAATTTCATGCCCAACAATGAGCTAAATTTAAGGAGAATGGTCTCTCACTATTGAAGAAATTATGTTTTGTAGCAACTAGTTTCCCAATGTTTGAAAATGAGATGAGTAGGGAGGTGGTTTTTAAAAAGAAAGTCTCATGATTCTGGGAGATTATCATGATCAAGGTCCTTAAGTTCAAACCCCTTGTTTTCATGGAGGAGTAGGTTCAACTTCTTTCAAAATCCAAGCTATCTCAAAAGCCAGGAGGGAACTTATTCTTAATTGACTAAGAGAAGCCTTTAGTACAAATATATGTTATCTGTCTATCTAGTATAATTTCTTTTAAGCTAGGCAAATGTTGTGTTAATATGTGTTAATATGTCAATGGGATCTTGGTTTGATGGTAAAGTGAGGGGGGTGATATTTCTCTTACTAAATTTCCAATCCTTAATAAACATGTTTTGACCCTCATGGTTGTCTCACATATGCAAGCCAATATGCAAATTGGGGCTAGCAACGGGGCCTCAATAAATGGGTTGTTTGATGTGGTTGGGTCTATGTGTAAGCTCTAAGAATATTTGAAAAAATACATACACCCTATTCATGGCTTTCAATGAAGAGGATCTTTCTATATTGTTGTTTTTCAACCACATTCCATTGTGATACTTCTATACCAGGGGAAATCCTATTTTTAGAACTTTCTATGCTAAATTTTCTACATGTAAGAATACATACACCCCACTAGAGGCTTCTTGACCAAAGGGATCTAGACTACATTCACTATATTACTCCCAAATTGGGGACAAGCCTACTTTGAGAACCATCTATATTAAATGTTCTAGTTGCATAACAACACACCCATGATTTCTTAGCTACAGGGATCTTCTTAAAATGTTGTTATTATTAATTTA
>SNQJ01S0045372.1:23357-44463 GCA_010110895.2 Picea sitchensis | reverse complement strand
AGAACACAAGGTAAAATAAAATCTAGGTGATGAATCACATGAAGAAGAAGCACATTTCGTAAGGAATCTTAGGAGGGGAATCATCAAATACAAAGTTAAGTTACATTTTAAATGATTTAATTGTGGTAGAATATGACACTATGCTAAGAAATGTCCTTTTGAAGAAAATAAAATCTTCCACAAGAAAAAGAGTCTTTACTCCAAGGAGGACAACAATTATTTATATGAAAGCGATGGAGAATAAAGGGATGTAAGGGAACTTCTCTTCATAAGTCAAGAAAATCAAAATGATGACCACACAAATTAAGAAACAGATGAAATCCATTATGGAGAAAAGTCTGATGAATAGAATGAAGAAACAAATATAAAGTATTCCTCGGGAGGAAAAGACTTCACAAAAAGTGAGCAGGAAGATGACAAGAATATGGAAAAATTGATGCTTGCTGAAAAATAAAATAACAAGCTCAAAAACAAAAAAATAGAGAATTAAAAAATTATTGAGTAGTTGTGAAGAAGATAATAATGATCTTGCAAAGACAATTAATAGCTTGAAGGAGTATTTAGATAATAATACTGAAGATTATGAGAAATTAAAAGAAAAGTTGGATAATACAAGAAAGGAGCTAACATTGACAATGAAAAAATTGGAGAAATTTGAAAGAAGTAATGAAACGTTAAATGAAATTCTTAGCAATCAGAGATCACCTACGGATAAGAGAAGACTTGGATACAATAATAGTTTGAATACAATAGACACAAATAAAAAGGACATGAAGTATGAAGGAAATTCTAGAAACTATGAAAATACCTTAAGAAGTGGAATCAATAATAAAAAAGGAGTTGAAGAATAGCATGAACATGACACCTCCAACTAGAAATCCGAATTTAGAAGGGGTGAGACACCAAGAAGGTCCTTTCCTACCAGGTATGCGGATTATTTTCTTGGTCATTGTTATACTTTCATAAACTTTGGACACAAAGCAATTCACTGTAAAATCAATGCAAGAAACAACAATGTGAGAAACATAAATGATTATGAATATCCAAAGGACAATCATGTAAAACATAGATCTGGAAATGCTTATGGATCTATCAATAGAGATTACAATTAATTCTACAAATGCAATAATCTTGGTCACAAAGAATGAGATTGCAGAGATATGAAATAAGATGCTCCTATTCTAACCATAGTATGGAAAGGGAAAGATAATCCAAATAAGGAAAATTGTCGATTAGCATTCATTGCTGAATATAAACAAGACGAGTGGTACATAGAAAGTGGGTGCTCAACACACATGACTGGGGACCAAAACAAATTCATCAACCTAAAGAAAGGCAAAAGTGGTAGAGTGGCATTTGGAAATGACTCCTCTGTCAAAATACTTGGAAAAAGGCTAGTGAGTGTTGGAAATGAAAATGTAAACACAAAAAATGTCTTATTGGTTGAAGAATTGAAGCATACTCTCCTTAGTTTTGGTAAAATATGTGATCAAGGATACAATATTAAGTTTGAATCCCGAAGATGTGAAATTAGAGAATAAGACTCGGACAGATTGGTTGCAACACCAACAAGAAGACCAAATAACATATACATCCTAGACACACATGTAAGAAAGAAATTTGAAGTCACACAAAAGAGCTCCAAGGAAGGAAAAGATAAGAAGAAATAAAACAAAGGAGAACTACTATTGAGCGCCATGAGTTCAGGTGGGGAAAACCAAAAAAGAAGATTCACTCTTTTCCATTGATTTCAAAGGGGGAGAGAAAAATTAGGAGCATGACGACAGAGGGAGCAGTGTTCACAAAAAGAGTATGAGTGTTGCCATCAATTCCAAAGGGGGATATTGTTGCAAAATTGTTTTTCATTGATGTCAAGACTAGAAGAAGTTTATAATTCCATAGAATTAATATGTGTATTTGAATGAGTCTCCAAAGTGGTCCTCTTATGGTGTAGMTTTAAGCATGGCCCTCACGGGAAGACACTTTGAATAAGTTGACAAGATGCCCTAGAGGTGTGGTCATGAAGCCCAAAGTTGTGTGAGGAAAAYGAGGATGAAGGAAATTGAAAATACATGCAAAACCCTCATAGATGTATAATCCTCATCATACTACTTCCAACTATAGGTGGTACGTCATGTGGTTCCTCACGGTTGARAATTTATGCCCTCTTAAAGATGAAGCCACAAAGTATGGACGAGAAGTTACTAGTTGTCCCCAAAATTAATTAAAGGAGGAAATATTGTTGCAACAAAAAGTTAYAGGTCGAMCCTAAAGTCAAGTAAAAGAGTTACTTKAAAAAGTATAAATACTCATAAASATCCTCTCATTTTGATCAAGTAATGAAGCAAGTATGTGATCTCTTAGTGAGTCTGAGGTAGTGAATATGAGGAAGAGAAGGAGTGARAAGGAGAAAAGTATCGGAGCTGCAGAGGTGAGAAGGGTTATYTGAAAAAMCTAATTGAGAAAKCCCTCACGAGTCATATAGAAGGTGTCCAAAAAGGTTCTTGCGGGTTTCACAACACTTGTCAAGCGAGGCACTGCTAGTTGCCCAATTTTTTTCCAGTGAGGCTGAATGAAAGGTCATTGAATATGCTAACATCTTGATGTAGAAGTTGAGGAAGGTTTGTTGGTTGTGATCTTATGCACCAGGTTGATTATATTATTAAAGTGATAGTGACAGGTTGATTATCAATGACAGTGATAGTGGTAGTGACAAGTTGATTGTCAGTGACAGTAACAGGTTGATTATCTGTGACGCTTTCACTGACAAGTTGAGTCTCCATTTATATTTTAGTGAGGTAGGAAGGGGAAATGAAAGCAGGTTGGATTATCCTCTCAGTTGGAGTTGGAGAAACTAGGGAATTGTAGCTTCCTTCAGGTTGGAGCCTGTAAACTAGGGGGTTGGTGCCTCCTTCTAGTTGGTGCTGGAAAATATTGGAAATTGTAGCTTCCTTTGAATGTATTACTTTATTATATAAGAAAAAAATTATGTGGATTTGCACATAAACATATTGTGCACCATGCATTTCTTCTTTTGCTCCTATTGTATATTGGATACATTATTTGATTAAAAATTTAATTTGTAAAAAGTGATAAACTATACTTCATATTGATTCACCCCCCTTCTCAATATCAACACACATCTTTATTAAAATAAGTTATGCAATAACTCTAGGTTGGTGTCCCACTCTTTATTACCATAGTAAAAAATAAATAAGAGGAGGAAAAAAAAAAGAAAAAAGTTAGGCTTGTGGCCCAAAATCTTTGATAGAAAAAAAAATAGTGCACGTAAAGAAGTATAAGTCAAACAAAGATTCCATACTTAGAAATAAGTGAATTTAATTGCATGTAATTAAAATTGAAATTTTCCAGTTATCTTTAAAAGTGCACATAAAAAAATATCAAGTCAAAGAAATATTCTATANAGTGCACGTAAAGAAGTATAAGTCAAACAAAGATTCCATACTTAGAAATAAGTGAATTTAATTGCATGTAATTAAAATTGAAATTTTCCAGTTATCTTTAAAAGTGCACATAAAAAAATATCAAGTCAAAGAAATATTCTATAGTTGAGATAAGTAAAATTAATTTCCAGATACATGGTAAGAAAAGGTAATTAAAAAGGAAAGTTTCCAAGTGTTTTAAAAGTACATGTGAAGAACTATAAGTCAATCCTAGATATAAGTTGTCAACATTAAGGAAGGCTATGCAACATATAAGGATTGGGAAGAAAAAACAATATTGAATCGTTATGTGAAGGAATTTTTGCATGAGGATAAGACAATATTGAGACATTGTGAAAAGCCACCAGGTTAATACAATTATATAAGAAATTATATAAAAATGAAAAAGTTGAAAATATTGGTAAAATGAATAACATGAAAAGTAAATAATGTGAAAATATTGGCAAAAGGTGAAATATTAAATTTTATAAGAGAATTATTGTTAAAGTAAATAAAGGGTGAAAGTATTTATGTTCTTAAGATATATTATTAAGAAGATGAAATATTATTATCAAACATAAATTTCCAAGGTTCAATTAAAAGGTTATAAAATTAATCCATTGGTTTCATTCAAGAGAAAATGAAAATTCTAAGTGAACAAAGAAACCTAGTGTGAAGGATAAAACATAAGGTCAATTATTATTTTAAATCCAAGTCAAATTTTGGTGAAAAATAATATAAAAATAATTATAGAGTGTGCTAATTTATATTTAAAATTTTAAAATTGAAGGAATTATTTAAGTTCTATAGGGTGGTATCAATTTAAAGTTGTCTAGAATATTTTGAAAAAAATGGATTTCAATAAAGAGAATGAAGAAAGATTTTCTAATATAGGTAGTGTAAATGTTTGTCTGAATTGAATTATTAAAAGTCAAAGGAACTATTCAAAGAAAGGATGTTATCATTGTTATTTGTCTTCACAAATAGGAAAATTATATTGATGTCAACTTGGTGAATCAATTGATAATTCAAAATTCAAGCATATTCATTAAGAAAGACACTAGTGGGGAGGAACAATTTGAATTTTAGGACTTACTACTATCAATTGAATATTATAATTTGTATCCCGACTCAATGTTGCAAATTTTATTGGTTTTAATATTGTTGACATATTTCTAAGTTCTAACTAGATGAAAACATTAGGGATGTTTATTCTAAATGAAAAAAAAGAACAAAATGAAAATCTTCTTTGAGAGAAAGAAGATAACATTATAGAATTTCATAGTGGAGTCATGCATAGGAATTCCCTAATTATAATATATATCATATACAAAATGATACAATCCAATGTGACAACATATCACTTGTAATGTCCTTAATCCAAAGCCTTTGTAAATTTTACATATAGGTTGATGAGTCATTGGTACCAATTGTAAATGAAAATGTAGATTTAGGCTGGTGAACCATTGGCACTAAATTTTGGTGTTGCACACACCTAGGTAAGTGTGTAGAGAATTATTATCAAAGACAAGGTGCACACATTTCATAATGTTGGATGCACCTAGGTAAGTGCATACATTTCACAGTGTTGCACACACTTGGGTAAGTGCATGGGGATGACCTTGGAGTGCACACAGAGTTGGGTTATATATATATATATATATAGAGAGAGAGAGAGAGAGAGAGAGAGAGAGAGAGAGAGACTATGTAATTATGAGGCTAGTGAGTTGGGATGTAGATAGGCCAGTGCACCTATCCATGTAAATATAATCACAGTTATTAATATAATATTACATCGTTCCACGTAGACATAGTAAAACAAAAAGAGATGGGGTGTTGACTGCACCAGAAAAGGGAAAAAGGGGGAAAGACTTAAGTCTTAGGGGATATTTTATAATATTTCCAGAAAAATATATGTTATGGATAATTATTTTATCCTAAGTTCTTTAGGGTAGGGAACAAGTCACAAAGTGGCTTAAGCTACTTCTGAAGGTGACAAGTGTCAAGTTGAAGGAATGTAATATATATTGTTGGCCTTATTGTATTTTGGGGAATTTAGGATTTATTCATTATTCACTTTCTCGTGTGTAGAAGGGCGTTAAACCATCAAAGAGAGGACGAATATTACCTTATCTTCACATAGAATCTTGTAAGGGGTTTTTGTACTATAGTCATAGTTTTTTTGCAGAAGAGGCGAGTTTTCAGGCTCGTGAGAAGTCTCTTTGGGTGAAATATTTGTTGTTGAAGAAGAGGGTTGTCAAGTCTGTAAGCATACTCTATAGGTGATAGTTTTGCTAAGAATTTTTCTCTGGTGTGCTGGGCATTAGTCGCATGGCTCATAGACTTCCTATATGGCTTGTTTCCGGTAATCCTTGAAGGGAAGTGGGGCAACCGAGGGACTATTGAGTAGAGAAGGGGAAAACTTCCTTAGGTGTGACAAGTGTGTGGGGAATGAGGGAATCTAGGATATTTGCAAAAGTGGTCACCATGAACTGAGAAATTCTATTGAGAATCATGCCTTATACTGTCACTAGGAACCCTTTGTCGCTGGTGGAGTTAAGCCCCAACTCGGGGGTGACCTATTTCTCAAATATTATGAGCAACAAATTCTATGTTGGGAGGAACGTCTGAGTTCTGCATGTTGTTGGTGACTTTCATAACATATAAGTGTTCTTTAAGTGCTTGTATCATTTACTATGTGCTTATTTATATATGTTTTACATGGGTTTATTCTTGTATGTTGTCGCATATAACTAATTGTTGTTATTTTGTCTAATGTTTCTTGCACATGTAAGTGTGGTGCTAATAGTAATTATTTTAGTTGTGTCTGAGTATGAAGGATGTTGATAGTATTTCCTGTTAAGTTGACCTTGGGATTTTGGTTATGAGTCTTAAATAAGAGGTATGAATAGTCCTATGAACAAAAATAATATGTTTGCATCAGGGGCTGGAGTTACTTGTGGACACAGGGAAGTCATATGCATGCACACATACGATAGATTTGGCATGTGATACCAGGATGGCTGTGCACATGGTAGTGATGTGTGATTAGTATACTCATGCGTAGTTGTTTTAGTTACTTTCGCTGCTTAAATTTGTGTTAAAAGGAGAAAGTTAGTGTGGTGCAACTTATCTTGAGGTTGATCGCATTACTTCAAGTGATACCACACAAACTAATGTGTAGTTTAAAATCTATGAAATGGATTTTTGGAGTAGCATTATTCAGTAGTATGATGGGTGATGTTACAATATGGTTGATTCGGAGCTACAAAAGTTGAGATTGTGTGATGTGGCCCATCCCGGGGTGGCTGGGGACGTTACATTATGGTATCAGGGATGCTGGTTCAACACTGTACTTGTATGGGTCAGATATCAACAATAAACATCATAGCTCCAGTTTCAACACTGAACTTGCATGAACTGAGTTCTACTTAAGGAAAATTTTGGATTGATAAGTGATCGAATTTGGAATTTCAGCTTGGCCACTGTGCACATTAAAAAAGAATGCACATATGTGAGCACTAAATGTATGATATTTTGGAGTACGACACCGAAAATGTGCAGTAAAAAATTGTGCATGGGTGTTCACACTAAAGGTTTGGGGCTGCAAAACAAATTGTGGTGCATGCACATTACCGATACATGATGTACATGATAAAAATTTACATAGCACATTAGTGTGTGTCGAATACTAGTGCATAGACAGGCTTCAGAAGAAAGGATTTTGACAAGATGGTGCAGAGTTTTCATGAAGTTGTATCATGAATTCATCTAAAAAATCTTGTTGCCTGCACATTTTGCAGAATTATTAGCGATTAGAGAAGGACACAATCAATGAAGCAGGTCAAAAGCATGGAATATGTAAAAAATACTTACAGTCCTGATGATGAATTCACAAATTTGTATGTCTGTTTGGGTGTTGATGGTACAAAATCCAAGGAGGAGTGCATGAACTTGGTAGAAACCATAAAATGACTAAAAAAATATGTCTAGATCTATAAGGATGATAATGAGAGGCTTATGAGAGACAAGGAGAAACAAGATGACTTCGATGTCAAGATAATGAAAATATTGGATATAATAGAAAATAAAATGGATAAGGAGATAGATTCGAGTAGGTCAAGAAGTCGCAGGTCTCATGATGAGAAAAGAAAAGAAGAAAGAAGTGATGATAGACATAAGAGAAGGACTGGGGTGGATGAGCTATAGAGAGAAATGAATAAGATCAAGTCTCCCACCTTTGACGTGGAGCAAAATAAGGATGAAGATGCAAATACCTAGCTGTTGGGTATGAGGAAGTACTTTCAACTGCATAATTATTGTACGTAGGCAGAAGGAAGAATTTTCATGTATCAACTAAATGGAAAAGCATCAATGTGGTGGGATCAAATTGTGCAAGTGAAACACATTGATGAAAATAAGGTTACTTAGAGGGAGTTCAAGAGGTATTTCCAAAATAAATACTTAACCAAGCGGTAATATGATAAGAAAATGAAGGAGTTCCTTGAACTCAATATTGGGAGCATGATGATAGATGAGTATGAAAGAATTTTCTTGGAGATGCTGAAATATGTCGCATTCATTAAGGATGTGCAAGTTAAAATTCAGAGGTACTTGAGTGGGTTCCCCTCATTTATCAGTGACAAGATATAGTATGATGATCCCAATAAATTGGGGGAAACCATAAGGTGTGCTAAGTGTATTTATGAGAATCAAAGGGGAAGATCAAATTTCCAAAAGCCTTGGGAAGCTAAGATGAAAAGTAAAATGGATCGGAGGAAGAAGGGGGCTAAGCCGCCATTTTTCATAAATAATACACAAGCACATCCAACTCCTAAGGAGTCCAAATGATGAATACAATGGAGAAAAACTGAAGACAACAACCTATTCAATGTTGGGGTTGTGGTGGGGATCATGTGCACAAATATTTCCCTCAAAGAGGTGATAAAGCAAGGACTATGTACAATGTCCAAAAATATGCCACAATTGAGGACATGGTTAGAAATGTACCTAGGATTTATGTAGCGCTAGATAACAAGAAAGATGAGTTTTAGTTTCACATGATTGAAGTGAAAGGTAAGATTAATGATCAACCAATTTCTATTTTAATTTAATGAGGAGCCAGTCATAGTTATCTAGATCCTAAGATGGTGGAAAGATTCCTTTTGTTGAGGAGAAAGCTTGGAAAACCTTGGTTGGTGCAGTTAGCTATAGGGGAAAAAAGGAAAATTAATGAGATGGTCAAGGCATGTCCAATGTCGATGAATGGAATACACACAAAGGTTAATTTCAATATCATACATTTTGTCTCATATGATTGCCTCATTGGTATGTATTGGTTGGACAAGAACCATGTTGTGTTGGACTATTACAATAAGGAATTTACTTGCTTGGATGAGGAAGGAATCTTAAGAATAGTTCAAGGAATTCCAAGGGTTGTAACTATCCAAGAAATTTCAGCCTTGCAATTGAAGAAAATCTATAGGAAATGAAGTAAAGTATTTGCAACGCACATGGAAGAGGCACTTAAGGATAAAGTTCCAAGTATTGAAGACTGCGTAGTACTAAAATAGTTTGTGGGTGTCTTTAAAGAGAAACTGACATTTCCACCAAAAATAGATATTGATTTCTCCATAAATTTGATGCCGGGAGAAACACCTATATCCAATACTCCTTATAGGATGAGTACACCAGAGTTGAAGGAGTTGCATATGCAACTTGAAGAGCTTATGAAGAACGGGTATACATGCCCTAGCGTGTCGCCTTGGCGTGCCACAATATTTTTCGTGAAGAAGAAGGATGGTATGCTGAGACTTTGTATTGACTTTAGGAAGTTGAACAAGATAACAATAAAGAACAAGTATCCTTTGCAAAGGATAGATGACCTCTTCGATTAGTTGCAAGGTGCCCAATATTTTCAAATATTGATCTTAGATTTGGATATCAACAAGTGAGAATTAAGGAAGAATACATCAGTAAAAGAAACTTTATAATGAGGTACGAACATTACGAGTTTACAGTGGTTCCATTTAGGTTGTCAAATGCACCAATTGTCTTCATGTGTTTGATTAATGGAGTTTTCATAAGTTATTTATATAATTTTGTTATTGTATTTCCAGATGACATACTTATTTACTCAAGGTATGAAAAAGAGCACGAGAAACACTTGAGGATGGTGTTGCAAGTGTTGAGGGAGAATCAACTTTATGAAAAGTTGATCAAGTTCTCATTTTACCAGCGACGATTTCATTATTTGGGTCATATTATTTCCAAGGAAGGAATAGTTGTGGATCCAGAAAAGACAAAAGCCATGGAAGAATGGCCAACACCAAGAAATGTCACAGAGGTAAGGTACTTTATTGGACTGGAAAGGTATTACAAAAGGTTTATTGAAGGATTCTCAGAGATTGTGCATCCAATTACATTTTTGCAGAATAGAGGTACGCAATTTGAATGGACTCAAGACTATGCAAGGAGTTTTAAGCACTTGAAGAGTTTGTTGACAAGTGCGCCAATTTTTAGAATTGTTTATCCTGATGCAAACTTCGTTGTGTGCATGGATGCATGCAAGAAATGACTCAGTTGTGTCCTAATTCAGAATGGACAGGTGGTGTGCTACGAATCAAGAAAGTTGAAAGAGCATGAAAGAATATATGATACTCATGACTTGGAATTGGCAACCATAGTGCATGCCTTGAATATGTGGTGACATTATCTCATGGGTAAAATATTTGAGCTGAGAATAGACCATAGTGGTATAAAGTATCTGTTTGGACAACTGAGTTTAAATATGGGAAAAGTAGGTGGTTAAAGTTCCTCAATGAATATGACTTGAAATAAATCATATCAAAGGAAAGGAGAAAAAGGTGGTTGATGCACTTAGCAGGAAAGTTCATGAGATGCATGCTACAACCGTTAGCATATACAAATCCAATTTGTGTGATAGAATTTTAGAAGTTACCAAATCAAATGTGTGTTATGTGGACATAAAGGAGAACTTACAACAAGGTATTTCGAAGTATAAATTTGAAGATTATGAGATAAAAGAGGATGTGATCCCCATGTATAGACACAAAGTCTATGTTCCCAATGATTAAGAGTTAAAAATTTTGATATTTTCAGAGATGCATAAGGTTCCTTATGCAAGACATTTGGGCTACCAAAAGACAATTGTCGTAGTAAAAACACAATACTTTTGGCCATGTATGAATAAGGAATTTGTTAATTTTATTGTTAGATGTCTCGAATTCTATAAGGTCAAGGATGAGCACACACATCCAACTAGTTTTCTACACCCTTTTCCCAATCCTGAGTGGAAGTGAGAAGTTGTGACCATGGAATTCATAACTAGGTTTCCTAGGATTGCTAATAAACATGATTCTATTATGGTGGTGGTGGACAAGATTACTAAAGCATCCCATTTTATTCCAGTGAAGTCAATTCACAAGGTAGCTGACATTGCTGAGATTTACATGCGAGAAATTTCCAAGTTGCATGGTGTACCTAAGAAAATTTTGTTTGATAGATATTCCAAGTTCACCTCGAAATTTTGGAAAGGGTTATTCAAAGGATTTGGGACAAATATCAACTTTAGCACAACATATCACCCTGAGACAGATGGACAAACAAAGAAGGTAAATTGGGCGATTGAAAATATGCTGAGAATGTATGTGATAGATAATCCATCGAAATGGGAAGACTACCTTCACTTAGTAGAGTTTTCTTACAACAATGGGTATCATGAATCTTTAAAGATGAGACCATTTGAAGCACTTTATGGTAGAATGTGCAATAAGCCAGTGATTTGGGACAATCCAGTAGATCACATAGTAGTTGGGCCAAATATGCTCCTAGAAATGGAGGAGTAGAGTAGTTGGGCCAAATATGCTCCTAGAAATGGAGGAGTAGATGGTAACATCAAGAAGACTTTAAAGGCTTCCCAAGACAGCATACACGCTATATAGATAAAGGAAGAAGTAACAAAGAGTTTAAGGTGAGAGATTATGTGTTTTTGAAAGTGAAATCCAGGTGCAATTCCTTGATGTTGGGGAAGTGTTCTAAGTTTGTAGCTACCATGTGGGCCATTTGAAATACTCTTTTTAGAAAGGATTGGTCATATCTCATATATGATTGCATTTCCCCGCGACATTTCCTGCATCCTTGTGTATTCATAATGGTTTCCATGTATCATTGCTTAAGAAGTATGTTCTTGATGCTAATCATATTATTGATTGGAATGTGATTTAGGTGGAGCCATAAGGAGACTTTCGAGTGTGATCGGTTTGCATATTAGATTGGAAAATGAAGCAGCTCTGGATTTGAGTCATGGAGCTGGTAAAGTTCCAATGGACCTGGTACATTCCTAAGGATGCAACTTGGGAGTGCGAGGATGCTATGTGAGTAGATTATTTGCATATTTTTTGAATATTTTTGAAATTTTGTATGTACATGTTTATATGATTGTTGGACATGCAGTTTTGGATGTAATTTTGGGAGAAAAAACCTAATGATAAGGTAAGGGCGTAGAAGGAAGAAAGTGTGTAGAAGAAAGGGCACAGAAGGAAGAAAGTGCTCAGAAGGTAAGGGTGCAAAAGGAAGTAAATCATGAAGGAATAAGATAAAGCAAGTGAGAAAGAGGAGAAAGTGTGAAGGATGACAGTGTGCCTTTCTAAAAATATAAGAACAAAAGAAAATTTGTATAAAGGGAGAAAAGCAGAAGAAAGAAAACAACTAGTTAACTGAAGTTGGTCATGCCATGCATTGTAATGGGCTATTTTGGGATAGATAGAATAGGGATTTAAGCCCTATATTTTCGGTATAAATATGTAATGGGTGGGGTGAGAATGGGTCTGTCTGAAGAGAGAGAGGCTGAGCAGTGGGGTTGATATTATGAAAGAGTCACGAATGTAATAAGTTGATAACATGAATAAAGAAAGAGTTTAAGGATAATGTTGTATCTTGTGTTCTTTACTTGTCTATGTGAGTTAATGAATGATGTTATACTTATCATAATAGATTTAGTTTATGGATTGATTATGATGAAATATTCATGAATGAACGTGATAATCTATGTAATAATGGAGAACATACATAAGCTAAAAGAAGGAACAGTGAATCAGGTATTTGCCTCCCTTTCCCTTACTACTACAAAATCCTGGTTCTTGTAGCCCTAATAGATACCTCGAGTGAGACTCCATATATGCAAGCAGGTGATGACAAAAGGGTTGGTGTCTTGTGGGTTTTTTGTTCATAGCTGAAATAAACCCTGGGTCTTACAACTCATGTGGAGGCCAGTAGAAGCCTATAAATGGTTCCAATGTTATTGTGACTAAGGGAATGTTTTGGAGGCCGAATAAGAAGGAGATCACCGACTCATTAGAACGCAAATAACGAGAATTTGAGAGACAAGAGAACATGAAACCTTGGATGAGTGATAAAAAATAGATTCAAAGGTATGTGTACATGGATCTACATGAAATTTTCTTTGGCGAATTTCCAAAAATTCTAACCGAGTGGGTAGAGAGGTTGGTAGAGAAGACATGAAGGTTTAGTGCTGCAACGTCTAAGAATTGGACTCCTGAATTGGTAAGAAAATTGAATTTGGTAAGTAACCCAACTACTTGAGCAGTTGATTTTTTGTTAGATAGTATACTAGGGGGTTATGTTACATACTTTTCAGTAAATTGCATTCAATCATACAGTGTTGCAGAAAGATATTTTTTCAAAGGTCCGTGTGATAGGTTCTTGAAATCATTGAATACGTGGATAAAAATGTTGTTATATGAAAAACATGTGATGTTAATGAAGTCCGACAACTAAAAGGGATTTTAGCACATAAGTGGAGTTGGAGGATGACAAGGGGATCATTTGAGTGAAGGAAGCAATGCAGAAAGAAGGAAGGGACCGAAGATGCAAGAAGGAAGCATATGAGAGGAAGAGTATGATTTTGGAAAGTTGCACAGAGGAAGAAGGTACAAGAGGAAAAAGATCGGCGATGGGAGAGAAGAGAAATACATGAGGCAAAGGAAAGATAACCTTGCGCACTAGTCTGAATCGTAGATATACCATATATAGGAGGAGAAAAAGAGGGGTTTCAGTCCATTCTAGTGATAGAAGAACCAATAATTCCTACTTAGACATGATCCTGTGTTGAATACTTGACTCCATGTGCGTCACCAAAATCAGAGATAACATTTGAATACTTGTCAAAATCCATCATAGTGAGTCGAGGAGTATACAGTAGTAGCAATGAGAATAGTAGGAGAAATGCACAGAGTCAAAGTCATAATCTAAGTCCACCAACATCACCAAGAGGAGGGAATACATGAGCCAACATGGAAAGAGTAGATAATACTATTAGATTTACTGAATTCAAGGGAGTGGGGTTAGAGGATCAAGAACAACACTCGTTTGTGTGTGAAACAGTTTGGGCCGCTAAAAACATATAGGATAATGCCGTAAAAATTGTGCAGTTGGAAACAACATTTATAAGTTGTCCGATGGTATGGTATATGAAGTTACAAAGCATCACACCTACAGGATAGGCTAGGACTTTGGAAGAGATAAAGCAAGTGCTACTAAAGGAGTTTAAAAATACAAAGTCAGAATCACAGTACATCACCAAAGTAAAAGAGATAAAAAAGGTACAAATAGAGTTTGTATGGGATTTCTATCAGTGCTTTAAGGATGTGATGGGGAGATTTACTTTCTAAATTCTAGATGAAAAAAATCAAGAGTGGTTTATTTTCAGACTTCTACCCCACATTCGAAATCCCCTGAATCAACAAAAGGTTAGGTTGCGTCATGAGGCGCTAGAGATTGCAATGAAACTAAAGGCATCTCTGACAGGATATATAGGAGTAATGGAGCAAGGTCAAACACAGTTGGATGCATTAACAATTCAGTGGGATGAGCTTACCAAAGGAAGGGATAAATGAGAACAAGTTTGGTGTACCAAGTGCAGGACGAAGTGCCATCACAAGGACGAATGCCCAACATTCACACAATATTTAACACATAGAGCATCGAATCCACTACCAGGAGGGGGATACTGTGAGATATGAAAGAAATGGGGCCATCACCCCATGGAGTGTGAATTACTGCATAAGTATCAAAGTAAACCAAAGAACTTGCTTTACAACTTTTGCAAGTTGGTAGGGCATGAAGAGAAGGA
This sequence comes from Picea sitchensis, assembly GCA_010110895.2. Classification (NCBI taxonomy): domain Eukaryota; kingdom Viridiplantae; phylum Streptophyta; class Pinopsida; order Pinales; family Pinaceae; genus Picea; species Picea sitchensis. Next base: position 29,847 of record SNQJ01S0045372.1, on the reverse strand, counting down.
TTGTCGTGCATTCTAACTACTAAGGGAGAACACATTGAATATGTACATAATCCAAGAAGAGAATAATGACACATAAGGGGGTGGTGCACAACATAATATTAAGAGAGGTTTCAGTCAGAGGAACATAAGAAAATTTGGCAAAGGCCGAGGTAGAGGGACTTTTGGTTGAGGAGGACACATACTGATTATCTGTTATAACTGTAATAAACCTGGACACTTGGCCCACGATTTCCAGAATCCATCTATGACGTGCACATACTAAAGAGAACTGGATCACATGATGAAGGACTGTCCCCAGCTAGTTGCAAAATGACAAGCCAGAGGAAACCCAAATCAGAATCAGAATCAAAATGTGTAGATGATATCAACTGAAAGACACAATGAAGGACAAACAATAACAATTGTTACATGTGGAGGGGATAGAACAGGGACTCATAAAGGAAATCAACATGAGCAGTGGGTACAAAAGTCATTAGGGCCTATACCCCTATTCAATCCACAACAGGGGAAAGAGACATATAAAAAAGATAGAAAATAAATACTTGGACTACATGAGGGAGCATCAACATCAATGATTCCTAGGATAGAAGGTCAGGATATGCTAGAGAAGCCCATGGTGCAAGTAAGTAAACCAATGGAATTCTTAATGAGTTGTGTAGAACTAATGAAATATAGGACTACACTAAGTAATTTATACGACATGATTGATCAATGCACAAAAGGAAGGGACCCCCCTATCGCATAGATAATTCTAAACTAGGCACTATGCAGGAAGAGAACCAATGGAGAATTCAGGTTCAATGCGCAGATTGGAGAGTACGATGTGGATAATGTTATTTTGGAATTAGGATCTGATGTGAATGTGCTATCTAAGAAAACATGGGAGATGATGGAAGAACCTTAGCTAGTATGGTCTCATGTTCATTTAAGGATTGTAAATTAGCATAAGACAGTCCTGATTGGGTGACTGACAGGAGTACCTGTGAACATAGATGGTACATTTCATTCCCAACACCATTCATGGATGAAGTACTAGAGAACGTAGGAGGTCTTTACAAATGGATTCTGTAGGTACCATCAAATAAGAATTGTGCGAGAATATAGACACAAAACCACGTTTGTGATGGAGTGGGGCAATTATCAGTATAAGGTGATGCCATTTGGATTGAAGAATGCCCATGCAGTATTTTCTAGGGTAGTAGTGGCAACATTCAAGGAGTTCATCCATAAATTTTTGGAAGTTTACTTGGATGATTGGACAATGTTCAGTCTACTACAAGATCATATAGAAGTTCTTTGACTCATGTTATATAAATGCAGACAGTGTCAGATTTCATTTAACTTAAATAAGTGTTTCTTTTTCACACCATTTGGAATTCTATTAGGACATGTAGTATGAAAACAAGGACTATTGGTTGATCGACCCAAATCAGAGTAATTTTGGATTTGGAGGCTCTGACATCAGTTATAAAGTTGAGGGAAAATTTTGGTCATACAGGTTATTACAAGAAGTTTATCAAAGGATATGCATAGATTACAACACCCAAGGAAAAACTATTGAAGAAGGAAGGCAAGTTTCAGTGGAATGAGGACTTCCAGAAAGGGATGGACACTTTGAAGTAGAAACTGGTGACCACACCGATTTTGATCTTTTCAGAGTGGAACAAGGAGTTCCATGTACATGTAGATGCATCATCCATAGCGTTGGGAACAATAATGTCACAACTCGGGGAAGGGGACATAGTTCATCCAATTGTGTTTTCCAGTAGGAAAATGTCTACATCTAAAATGAATTATACCACTACATAGTGGGAATGATTGGAAATGGTCTATGCACTACAAAAGTTCAGGAATTATGTGTTGGGGTCCGACTTCAAAATGTATACAAACCATTATGCATTAAAGTACTTAGTCAAAAATCCCAGGAATATGATTTTATTATTTCAAGAATATGACTTTGAGTTCATAGAAAAACCAGGAAAGTTGAATGCAAGACCAGATCATCTCTCGCGCATATTAATAGGGGAGGATGCAGGTAACTTGGATGATAATTTCCTAGATGTGAAGTTATTTGAAGTAAGGATGTTGGATGATTACTTTACAAACATTTTGGAATTTCTAAGTACAAGTATGCCCCCCTATGAACTGGCAATTGCGCAAAAGAAGCAATTGGTAGTGAAAGCAACAAATTATCAGTTGATTGCAGGGAACCTGTATAAGTTGGGAGGATATGGAATATTAAGGCAATGTGTATTGGAACATGAAAGGTTTATGATATTAGAGGAAGCACATGATGGGATTGTGGGAGGACATTATTCAGGAAAAGCAACGACACAAAATATTTTATGCGCAGGGCTTTGGTGGCCTACACTACACAAACATGCGAAGGAGTATTGTCAGTCATGCGATGTATGCCAAAGAGTGGGAAAACCATCTAGGAGAGATGAAATTTCATTAAAACCCCAAGTTACATTGCAAGCATTTGATAAGTGGGCCATTAAATTTGTAGGACCAATCAACCCACAAGCAAAGAGATTAGGGGCAAGATACATCATCACTGCGACAGATTACTTGACTAGGTGGGAAGATGCAACACCAATTACAGATTGTACTACAGAGACTRTTGTGAGGTTTCTATTTGAGAACGTAGTCACAAGGTTTGGATGTCSATGCATATTACTTAGTGATCAAGGTACATACTTAATGAACATAACAATTGAAGCATTAACAAAGAAGTTTTAGATCCATCATCAAAAGAGTACACCATATCACCCGCACGCTAATGGCATAGTGAAAGATTTTAATAAGATCTTGGAAAATGCTTTGAAAAAGATCTCTAATGTAGGGAGAGATGATTGGGACTTAAGCATCCCTATGTTGGGTACCAAATCGGGCTATCTTTCTGCTGCATTTCCATTACCTTATTGACCTTTTTACACTTATTTACCTATGTTTACTATGCTAAACATGTAAGGTAAATACCCCTGCCTTGTCTATTGGAATATTTTATTAATGAAATAAAGTCACGGAGTTTTGCCTATTCACAACACTAAAATGAACGTTTGACTGCAACTTCTGGAGAACAGGAACCAAGGCTTCAGTATCCCGCAACAGATTCAATGTTCACAATAACGACCAAGCCATAAGGAGGCTGCGCAACCAGAGTCACAGATCCTTGAACCATTCTTGGGCATCTCGTTGATCTTGTCTATCTGGTATTGGTGCCGTTCCAACTAATGTATATTTTTGGGGATACAGTTACCATCTTTTGGGGAAAGAGGTTGTTCTCCCTCTCAATGTATAAAAGACAGTTTATTCTTGTAACGAGGGATGCCCCCATTGATATTGTAATAACCCTTTTCAGATTTATAAAGCATCATCTATTTTGTTGTCTTAATCTTTGCTGTGACTGACGCAACCCTGATCAGAGAGCTGGGCCCACTCTTCTGATCATGTGCTGTGTCTTTCTGTGTGTATTATTTATTAGTTATGCTTGTTGTTACAGTGTTCAATTCTTATGATTGCTTTTCGAAGTTGTAATTAATCTAGTTTTACAACAATGTTTTGAATCTTAATCATGAACCCTTGGCTAGAACGGATTGTGCTCTTGATCCTGCATATACCTTGCGCGTTGCCTTGAAAGAATATGCACCTGGATTGATAAATTAATGTAGGAAAAAGGGTGAATAAATCGTTCATACCTGGACACCAACATTTTGGCATCGTTGCTGGGGAGGCTAACAAGGTGAAAAACAACGATCCGGACCAGCCAGAGGGTCAATCTCTCGTCCTGGGGAGAGAACAATTTTTCTCACTCTGCTTCAGGTCCTGAGCGTAGGTGTTCTTTCCGCTTGTTTTTATTCTTTCTTTTCTGTTTTTGGCCAATCTCTTGTCCTGGGGAGGGAGGAGTCTTTTGACGCCCTGCTCCAGACCCTGAGTTAGATTTACTTCTTTCAAACCCTTGTGTGTTTCTTTTTTGGGAAACCCTAGCTTTTACCCTGAGAAAGGAGGAGTCTTTTGATGCCCTGCTTCAGATTTGGAAAGTATTAGGTCTTTTCATGGTGTGTGTTTGTTCCTAGTTCTTGTCCAGGGGAGGGAAGAGTCCTTTGATGCCCTGTTTCGGGCCCTGAACCTTATACTCTTGTTTTTTTTAGCTGCCTTTCTTTTCATAAGATATTTCATCTTGGGGAAGGAATGGTCCTTTGACACCTTACTTCAAGACTAAAGAATTGTAGGTTCATGCCAAGACCCTCCATCATACCAACACTTGTATGAACAAAGAACCAAATAACAGGGGCAGAGGGAGAGCCCCAAAGAAGGGAGGACCCGATTTGGGAAGAAAGACCTACATCCAACAGATTATAGCAAAGGATGAATCAAAAACATCATCTCGCACAGCCGTGAGACCAAGGGCACGAAGAGTGAAGTCTGAGAGACAATCAGTAGATCAACCAGTGCTGTCTACAACATTCTTGGGTGATACGACACAACATGTCCCTCCATCAGTTGAAGAAACATCTAGTAGTATACTTGACCAGGGAAATATTATGCTGGTAACAAAGGGGGAAGAGGTTGCAAGTAGAACCTCAACAGAGTTAGACCACTCCAGCAAGGGAAAGGAGGTTGTAGCTAAGGGATCAAGTCATCAGGACGCAGGAGAAGGGATCGAAGGAGTATTTGCATCACCAAGGGACTGGGGAAGTGCTACTAAAGAGACTTGGATCTAAGGGGTAAGGAAGCCTTAGCCATCTCCTACAGAGCCTGGTGAAATACCTAGTGGTTATTGGAAGATATTTATATCTCCCACAATCTCCACTATCGACTTTCCAATCGAAGATCTGGGAGCTAGTGCGCCCACAAAGCCTATTCCATTAGTAGCCTTACCAAACTTTCATGGGCTTGTTTCAGAAGATCCTGACACATTTCTATTTGAGTTTGACATAGTGTGCCGGGGGTATGACTACACGATGGAGGCCCAAAAGTTAAAATTTTTTCCTTCTACATTAAAAGGGATGACTCTGCGATGGTTCACGGGCCTTGGAGGAAGCTCTATTTCCACATGGGAAGATATGCGGACAACTTTTTTGGAAAAATACCAGGATCACTATAAATCCCAGAACATTAAGGAGGAACTTTTCAAGTTCGCACAAAAAGAAGATGAGAGTTTGGAAGATTGTGTGGAACGATTCAAGTACACCTTACAGAGGTCGGGTCACTCTGACCTGGATAAGGAAATTCTAAAAATTATCCTCCTCCGATCTTTCCATGAGGACTCAATGGAACTATTGAACGTTGTGGGAAAGGGAGACGTCTCTAAGGAAATCTTCGAAGGTATCTGCGAATTATGCATTCAGTGCTCGAGAGGGCTTGCAAGAAACAGACAAGGAATTCGCTGAGCAAAAGGATCTGGCGGAGGTGTTACGAAAGAAGAAATTGGAAACCTGCTAGACAATCTGAGGACGGATATCCTCAACACCCTATCAACACAGATGGATACGCTGCAAGTAAAACAAAAACAGTTGGAATTGGATAGAACTATGGCGATATTCTACTCGACGTGTAGAAAGAAGCATCCAGAGAGGGAATGTCCACTAAACTCCATAGAGGAATGTGCAATCTGCGAGCTAAATCATGCAACAAGCTCATGCCCCTCCTTGCCAGGCCTGAAAGCAATATTTCAAGGGACGGGGAAAGACATGGAACAAGTGTACCTCATGGGGTCTAGAAATCCATGGCAGCCTTGACCACCGATGGGAAATCAAGGTATGTACTCAGACCCATCTCATTATTTCAATAATTCTAACATGAATCCTTAGTCCATGCCCTATCCTTCCATGTGGCCACAATACCAATTTCCAGCTTGGCAATAGTGGAACCCTCAAGCTAGTCCGAGCTCCCCATGGGCTCCAACTTGGTGAGGATCCCCTCCTGGGCATTTTCTTCAGCTGATGCCACAACAACAACTCCAACTGCCCTCTAATGTGCCTCCGGGTAATTAACCTACCCGTCCTTATCTCCCAATCCAACCTGATCCAAATCCTAATAGAAAGGGAGCTCATCAAGATGACATTCTTAACCTACCTTCATATAGCATCTCCACTGCAGAGTTGTATGAAATGAATCTATGATCAGGGCGGACAATTAATGTTCAACCTCCTCCAGTTACCATTGAACAACTCGATAGTGAAGGTAAGGAATCAGAACCAATTAATAAAGAGCCAAAACAAACTGATAGAAACCAGGCACCTCCTGTAAAACAACATCAATCTGGACCCCCTTACCCAGAGAGACTAACTTTGAGTAAATCAAGCCCTAAAGTTGAATTTGATTTATTAGGAGAATTGCATAACTTATTTGTTAAAATTCCCTTGTTACAAGCTATGAAGGATGTGCCAATATATGCAAAGACTCTTAGGGAATATTGTTCAAAGAAACCTGCAAAGAAATCCAAAGACCCCCTTACCATTCATGTTATGGGAAAATTATCAGA
>SNQJ01S0045371.1:87114-97548 GCA_010110895.2 Picea sitchensis | reverse complement strand
TTCTTCAGCTGGAGAGTTTGGCATTCAGATCTGCATGTATTGATCTTCATTTCTTATTCATCCTTTGGAGGCATCTTTTGTATTAGCAGGAGCATTTTGTAGCAGCTCTTATCTGTTGTCTATCTTCTTGGCCATCTGTTGAGCATTCTAGATCGACATCTTCATTGTAGCAGGTTTCTCTATCTTATGAATAAAAGCACATTTTAGATGTTTTGGCTTGTCTATCTTATTGCATATGGTTGAGGTATGTTCCATGGTTATCTCTTTCTGTTATTTGCTACATACACACATCTAAAAGGTAGATCAACAAAGTGTTTAACGAAATACCTCACTCAGAAAAAGTTTTAAAAAGACACCAAAACAGTAATGATCCTTGCATAATGGCTTGGGATCATTACAGTTGGCATGAAGGGCCCCATGCCATCATGGATGATGTCCATTTTTTATGTAATGTATGTAAATATGGGAAGTATATTGTTGTATAAAATAAATAATAAGATGTTCATAAAACCTTTCCCACATGGGAGAAAAAACAAAAAAATAAACAAAATAAGGAGAAGCATACTTGAGAGAATCTTAAGTGTCGGGGACATCTGACCTTCTAGCTGTCCTCCTAGTCGACTCAAAATTATATATCATGTATCCCCACCATGAGAAACGGGTTATTAGGGTTGTGAATGATGTAGAGAGTCTGCCCACATGCATTGAGGATCATAGATATATACTAGAGATCCTATAACTTTCCCATTGGTGAAAAAATAAGATCTTGAATGAATCCAAAAGAATGTTGGTTTTCTCGTTTGGGTTTCTAGGGTAAATTCTAAGTCTATGAGTGATGATGGTTTTTGGTTGCATTGTTAATGAATACTTAATGGTTTTCATTGTAAATTATTGAATGTCGGCATATTGTTTAGCAAATATATTTACGTTCCCATTATTGTTTGAGATCATTCTATATGAATATTGACGCAAACCCCCACCCTCACCAGTGTTGCTCGACCTCCTGGACTAGGATTGTTAAACTCGTGGAGTCAAATCGACTCTTAGGGACCTTACTGGACCCCCAAACAAGTTTACACATGCCCTCTTTAGAGCTCTGTGCATTCTAAAATACCCACGAGTGCTTTCCCTTGGCGCTCTTCCTTTTAAAAAAATTTAAATTGCACGAACTAGATCTCTCTGCTAGGCCCCTTTCCTCATACGACCTCGGGCTATGACCCAATGCTTAACCCAAAAGGCGCTAAGCCTTCGGGCTTCGGGACTCTTGGCACCCAACACTTACTCTGACCCCCCGCCCCCCTCGAAGTGTATAGTAGTCGAAGCTATGAATCAGGCACCATGTATCCCCCTCAAATCCAATGGTCAGGATGCATCCTTTCCTTCGGGGCTTCGGATGACTTTCGATCAATGTTGTCTTCTCCCATTTCTTCCCTTTCTTTTGGAGCGTTAATCCCCAAATAGGTGGATCTATCGATGCATGTCCCTGGCCGATCAATGGTTCAGAGTGATTCGACCATCAGTCGTCCGACCCCCTTAACGCTCCCTTACTCCTTCCTTTTCTCCCGAAGCTTCCTCCTGCTAAACATTCTCTTCCAACCAAAAATTGTCTCCTAGATCGACGGTTTGGATGGACTCCAAGACTCCGGTCCTTCTGGAGCCTGGAATTAAAGGAATTCACCCTGCGCTCCTCTGAAATGCTCTAGTGATGAAGTGTGGGATCGCATGACATGTGTCCCAATGAGATCCAAAGGAAACAAATTATTCAGGCCCTCCGGGGCTTAAACTCCACTGTGCTTGGATCCCATGCAACTTCCTTGGATGTAATGGTTGTCATATCACCGCCAAATTCCCGAATGGATATTTTTCGTCCATATCTTCCCTCCGATATCTCTCCTTTTACGTGCTCCCCTTCCAATATCTAGACGTATATCTGACAGTCTACGCCACTCCTCCGCCAAGATCGATGGCTCCCGGTGCTCCTCCTTCTAATGTACTTCTCCTTCCTTCTAATGAAGTATTTGTTTAATAATTTCTCAAAGGATGGGGCCTTTGATTCTCTCCTGCGGGCCTGATAACTTGGGTCCCTGACTTATGCTTCTGGGAAACGTTATTCCTCCTAAGATTGAATGATTTAAAAATAAAAGGGGCTTGGCCTTTTTAACTTTCCTCTGCAAGTCCAAATGACCTGGCTTCTGTCTGTGCAGTTGAAAGAGTTATTTCTCTTGAGATTTATCTCACTTTAAACTAAAGAGGTTCATGTCCTCTACCTTTCTAGGAAAATTATAGTGCCCTCCTAGTGCTCCATGCTCTTCCTCCTGAGCTTATGAACTTGAAATGACTTCAACTTTGCATGAACTTTGAGCTGTCTCTCTTGAGATTTCAACTTAATCAATTTCTAAGGGTATGAACCCTCTATCATATATGATCAGGACAACAAGTTATTGGGTAGGTTTTTGAAAACACTTTCTAAAATAATGGATACCAAGTTGAAGTACTCCACCACCTTTTATCCTCAGAATTGATGGACAAACTAAGGTAGTAAATAGGGAGATGGTGCAATTGTTGAGAGGTTATAACATCAAACATCTGAAGACTTGGGATGAGCAAATAGTCTACATTCAACATTCTTATAATATAGCACTTCATTATTCCACCAATAAGTCACCTTTCAAGATGTGTTTTGGTTATTTACCTCCTTCACCATTTGATATTTTTTATGGACAACACAAAGAAGAAATAGGACTACAAGGAGAAGAACATAAGGCAAGCACATTTGTGTATAAGATCAAGAAGATACATATAAGGGTCCAAGAGCATCTCAATAAAAACCAATAGTTATACAATTCCAGTAATGATCAACACAAGTAGGATCATAAGTTTTGTGTTGTATATAAGCTGTGGCTCCATCTCTATAAGGAATGAATGCAATGAGAAACAAACAAACTCAATCCCCTTAGATATGGACCATTTGAGATCATTTAGAAACTGAAAAATAATGCATTCATGTTGAGAATTCCACATTATATGTCAATGAACTAAGTGGTGAACATGGAAAATTTGAAGTTGTTCAAACCCTCCATGCTAGATGATGAACAATAACATCAGGTTCTTCCCACTGTGGAATACCTTGCACCTCGTGGTCTTGAGAATTTGAAGGAAGACACAACTATGTAGTAAAAGAAGAGAATGACTTGCAGAGGACAGTAATAAATGTGACATATTGTTCTCAAGGGACAAAATGCAAGGAAAGAAAAGTGGTTACATGAGAGGAACCACGTTGCAAGCCAGTTCCCTCATCTATCCTTGGAAACGTTTGGGGACCAAAAGCCTCCCCATGGGGAGGTGTGATCCGAATTGGATCCCACAGGAAAAATTGGCTATCTCCAAGGGACTCTTAAGATGATTAGCACAGGCAAAGTCAAATCTTATGTATGAGGAATGAAATAGAATTGTTGGCATGAAGGGCCCCATGCCATCATGGATGATGTCCATTTTTTATGTAATGTATGTAAATTTGGCAAGTATATTGTTGTATAAAATAAGTAATAATATGTTCATAAAACCTTTCTCACGTGGGGGAGAAAACAAAAAAGGAAACAAAATAAGGAGAAGCATAATTGAGAGAATCTTAAGTGTCGGGGACCTCTGATCTTCTAGCTATCCTCCTAGTCAACTCAAAAATATATATCATGTATCCCCACAATGAAAAAGGGGTTATTAGGATTGTGAATGATGTAGAGAGTCTACCCACATGTCATTGAGGATCATAGATATATACTAGAGAGCCTATAACTTTCCCATGGGTGAAAAAATAAGATTCTGAATGAAGCCAAAGGAATGTTTGTTTTCTCGTTTGGGTTTCCAGGGTAAATTTTGAATCTATGTGTGATGATGGTTTTTGGTTGCATTGTTAATGAATACTTAATGGTTTGCATTGTGAATTATTGAATTTAAAAATATTGTTTAGAAAATATATTTACGTTCCCATTATTGTTTGAGCTCATTATATATGAATATTGATGCAAACCCCCACCCTCACAGGGGCTTCTCAACCTCCCATTCTAGGATCGTTCAAATCCTGGAGTTGGATCGACTCTTAGGGCCCCTACTGGACCCCCAAACAAGTTTATATAGGCCCTCTTTAGCCCTCTGTTCAGGTTCTAAAATACTTGTGACCACTTTCCCTTGGCGCTTTTTTTTTTTTTTTTAATTTAAATTATAGACGCAAGCTCCCTCTGCTAAACTCCTTTCCCCATACGACCTCGGGCTATGACCCAGGGCTTAAAACAAAAGGTGCTAAGCCTTCGAGCTTCAGGACTCTTGGCACACAACACTTACTCCAACCCTTCGGCCCCCCTGAAGTGTACAGTAGTCGAAGCTATGGATCAGGCACCATGTACCCCCCTCAAATCTGATGGTTAGGATGCATCCTTGCCTCTGGGGCTTCATACGACCTCTGGGTCTTTGGATGACTTCCAATCAATGTTCCCTTATCCCCTTTATTCCCTTTCTTTTAGAGTGTTAAACCCCTGAATAGGCGGATCTATCGATGCATGTCCCTAGCGGATCGACGATTCACGTTGCTTCGGCCTTCGATCATCTGAACCCTTTGACATTCCCTTACTCCTTCCTTTTCTCCTGAGCTTCCTCTTGCTGAACCTTCTCTTCCAGCCGATAACTATTTCCGAGATTGATGGTTTGGATGGAATATGAGACTCCAGTCCTTCTGGAACCTAGGATTAAAGGACTTCAGCCTGCACTCCTTCGAAGTGCTCTAGCGTCGAAGTGTGGGATCGAGGGAAATGTTTCCCCAGAAGATCCGACAAACAAAAATAATTTAGGCCCTCTGGGGCTTGAGCTCCACTGCGCTTAAATCCTATGCAACTTCCTCAGATCTGATGGTTGTTATATCACCACTAAATTCTTGAATGGATCTTGTTTGTTCATATCTTGCCTCTGATAACTCTCCTTTTATGTGCTCCCCTGTGAATATATAGACGTAGATCTGACGGTCTATGCCACTCCTCCGCCGATATCGACAGCTGCCATAGCTCCTCCCTCTAATGCACTTTGCCTTCCTTCTAATGAAGTATTTATTTAATAAATTATCAAAGGCTGGGGCCTTTGATTTTATTTTGCAAGTCCGATAACTTGGGTCCCTGACTTGCGCTTCTAGGAAATTCTACCCCTCCTAAGATTGAATGATTTAAAACTCAAAGGGGCTCGGCCCTTTAAACTTTCCTCTACAATTCCAAATGACTTGGCTTCTGTCTACACTGTCGAAAGAACTATTTATCGTGAGATTTATCTTTCTCGAACCTAAAGAGGTTCATTCCCTATGCCTTTGCAGAAAACTTCTGGTTCCCTCCTAGGGCTCCATGCTTTTCTTCCAGAGCTTATGAATTTGAAATAATTTCACCCATGCACGAACTATGTGTTTCTCTTGAGATTTCAACTAACTCAAGTTCTAAGGGTCTGAAGCCTCTATCATATATGATCAGGACAACATGTTATTGGGTAGAGTTTTGAAAACGCTTTCTAAAATAATGGATACCAATTTGAAGTACTCACCTACCTTTTATCCTCAGATTGATGGACAAACTAAGGTAGTAAATAGGGAGATGGTGCAATTTTTGAGAGGTTACAACATCAAACATATAAAGACTTGGGATGAAAAAATAGTCTACATTAAACATTATTATAATATAGCACTTCATTCTTCCACCAATAAGTCACCTTTCGAGACGTGTTTTGGTTATTTACCTTCTTCACCATTTGATATTTTTTATGGAAAACAAAAACAAGAAATGGGACTACAAGGATAAGAACATAAGGCAAGCACATTTGTGGATAAGATCAAGAAGATACATATATGGGTCCAAGAGTAGCTCAATAAGAGCCAATAGCTCTACAATTCCAGGAATGATCAACACAAGTAGGATCATAATTTTTTTGTTGTATATAAGGTGTGGCTCCATCTCTATAAGGAACAAATGCAAGGAGAAACAAAGAAACTCAATCCCCTTAGATATGGACCATTTGAGATCATTGAGAAACTGAAAAAGAATTCCTTCACGTTGAAAATTCCACCTTATATGTCGATGAACTCAGTGGTGAACATGGAAAACTTGAAGTTGTTCAAACCCTCCATGCTAGATGATGAGGAAGAACATCAGGTTATTCCCACTGTGGAAGACCTTTCACCTCATGGTATTGAGAATTTGAAGGATGACACTGTTATGTAGTACAAGGAGAGAATGACATGCAGAGGACAATAATAAATGTGACATATTGGTCTCAAGGGACAGGCTGCAAGGAAAGCAAAGTGGTTACATGAGAGGAACCAAATTGCAAGAAAGTTCCCTCATCTATCCTTGGAAACATTTGGGGGCCAAAAGCCTCCCCATTGGGAGGTGTGATCTGAATTGGATCCAACCAGAACAATTGGCTATCTCCACAGGACTCTAATATGATTAGCACGGCCAAATTCAAAGGTTATGGATGAGGAAGGAGATCGAATTGTTGGCATGAAGGGACCCATGCCATCATGGATGATGTCCATTTTTTATGTAATGTATGTAAATCTGGGAAGTATATTGTTGTATAAAATAAATAATAAGATGTTCATAAAACCTTTCTCATGTGGGAGAAAAAATAGAAAAAGAAACAAAATAAGGAGTATCATATTTGAGAGAATCTTAAGTATCAAGAACATCTGACCTTCTATCTATCCTCCTAGTCGAATCAAAATGATATATCATGTATCACCATAATGAGAAATGGGTTATTAGGGTTGTGAATGATGTAGAGAGTCTACCAACATGTCATTGAGTATCATAGATATATACTAGAGAGCCTATAACTTTCCCATTGGTGAAAAAATAAGATCCTGAATGAAGCCAAAATAATGTTGGTTTTCCAGGGTAAATTTCGAGTCTATGTGTGATGATGGCTTGTGGTTGCATTGTTAATGAATACTTAATGGTTTGCATTTTAAATTATTGAATGTCGGCATATTGTTTAGAAAATATATTTTTGTTCCGATTACTGTTTGAGCTCATTCTATATGAATATTGAGGCAAACCCTAACCCTCACTGGGTTTGCTCGACCTTCTTGTCTAGGATCGTTCAACTCCTAGAATCAGGTCAACTCTTAAGGCCCCTGTTGGACCTCGAAGAAATGTTACATAGGCCCTCTTTATCCCTCTTTGTAGGTTCTAAAATACCCGCGAGTGATTTATGTTGGCACTTTTCCTTTTAAAAACATTTAAATTACAGGCGCTAGCTCCCACTTCTAATCCCATTTCCCCATTTGACCTTAGTCTTTGACCCAGGGATTAACCCAAAAGGTGCTAAGCCTTTGGGCTATGGGACTCTTGGAGCCCAACAAATACTCCAACCCCTCTCTCTCCCCCCAAAGTGTACGGTAGTTAAAGCTATGGATCAGGCACCATGTATCCCCCTCAAATCTGATGATCAAGATGTGTCCTTGCCTCTGGGGCTTCGGACAACTTCCGTTCAATGTTACCTTCTCCCCTTTCTTCCCTTTCTTCTGGAGTGTTAAACCCCTGAACAGATGGATCTATCGATGCATGTCCCTGGTGGATCGACAGTTCATGGTGCTTTGGCCTTCAGGTGTCCGACCCCCTTGACGCTTCCTTACTCCTTCCTTTTCTCCTAAAGATTCCTCCTACTAAACCTTCTCTTCCAGCCGCCAGTTGTCTCCCAGATCGACGATTTGGATGGACTCTGTTCCTTTTGGAACCTGGGATTAAAGAACTTCACCCCGTGCTCCTCTGAAGTGCTCTAGCACCAATGTGTGGGATCGTGTGACACAGGTCCCCATGAGATCCAACAAACACAAATGATTCAGGCCCTCTGGGGCTTGAACTCCACCACACTTAAATCCTGTGCAACTTCCTCAGATCTGATGGTTGTCAGATCACTGCGAAACTAACAAATGGAACTTGTTCATCCATCTCTTCCCTCCAATAACTTTCCTTTTACATGCTCCCCTGCTAAGATCTAGACATAGATATGACGGTCTAGGCCACCCCTCCATCAAGATCAATGGTTGTCGTAGCTCCTCCCTCCAATGCACTTCTCCTTCCTTCTAATGAAGGATTTCTTTAAGAATTTCTCAAAGGCTGGGGCGTTGATTCTCTATTTTTGGCCCGATAACTTCGGTCCCCAACTTTCACTTCCTATAAAAGATATCCCTCCTAAGCTTGAATGATTTAAAAATCAAAGGGGCTTGGCCCTTTTAACTTTCCTCTGCAAGTCCAAATGACTTGGATTCTGTCTCCAATGTTGAAAGTGCTATTTCTCTTGAGATTTATCTTGCTCAAACCTAAAGAGGTTCATGCCCTCTTCCTTGCAAGAAAATGTCTAGTGACCTCCTGGTGCTCCATGCTCTTCCTCCTGAGCTTATGAACTTGAAATAATTTCACTCCTACGTGAACTCTCGGTTGTCTCTCTTCAGATTTCAACTTATTCAAGTTCTAAGGGTCTCAACCCTCTATAATATGATCATGACAACAAGTTATTGCGTATAGTTTTGAAAATTCTTTCTGAAATAATGGATACCAAGTTGAAGTACTCCATCATTTTTTATTTTGAGATTGATGGACAAACTAAGGTAGTAAATAGGTATATGGTGCAATTGTTGAGAGGTTACAACATCAAACATACAAAGACTTGGTATGAAAAAATAGTCTACATTCAACATTCTTATAATATAGCACTTCATTCTTCCACCAATAAGTCACCTTTCGAGACATGTTTTGGTTATTTACCTCCTTCACCATTTGATATTTTTTATGGACAATAGAAAGAAGAAATAGGAATACAAGGAGAAGAACATACGACAAGCACATTTGTGGATAAGATAAAGAATATATATATAAGGGTCCAAGAGCAGCTCAATAAGAGCCAATAGTTCTACAATGCCAGGAAGGATCAACACAAGTAGGATCATAAGTTCTTTGTTGTATATAAGGTGTGGCTTCATATCTATAAGGAACAAATGCAAAGAGAAACAAAGAAAATCAATCCCCTTAGATATGGACCATTTGAGATCATTGAGAAACTGAAAAAAAATTCCTTCATGTTGAAAATTCCACCTTATATGTCGATGAACTCAGTGGTGAACATGGAAAATTTGAAGTTGTTCAAACCCTCCATGCTAGATGACGAGGAAGAACATCAGGTTCTTCCCACTATGGAAGACCTTGCACCTCATGGTCTTGAGTATTTGAAGGAAGACATAGTTATGTAGAACAAGAATAGAATGAATTGCAGAGGACAATAATAAATATGAAATATTGGTCTCAACGGATAGACTGCAAGGAAAGAAAAGTGGTTACATGAGAGGAACCAAATTACAAGCAAGTTCCCTCATCTATCCTTGGAAACATTTGGGGACCAAAAGCCTCCCCATGGGGAGGTGTTATCCCAACTGGATCCAACAAGAACAATTGGCTATCTCTACAGGACTCTAATATGATTGGCATAGGAAAAGGTAAAGGTTATGGATGAGGAAGGAGATCAAATTGTTGGCATGAAGGGCCCCATGCCATCATGGATAATGTCCATTTTTTTATGTAATGTATGTAAATCTGGGAAGTATATTGTTGTATAAAATAAATAATAAGATGTTCATAAAACCTTTCCTAGGTGGGAGAAAAAACAAAAAAGGAAACAAAATAAGGAGAAGCATACTTGAGAGAATCTTAAGTGTCGGGGACATCTGACCTTCTAGCTATCCTCCCAGTAGACTCAAAATTATATATCATGTATCCCCACAATGAGAAAGGGGTTATTAGGGTTGTGAATGATGTAGAGAGTCTACCCACATGTCATTGAGGATCATAGATATATACTAGAGAGCCTATAACTTTCCCATTGGTGAAACAATAAGATCTTGAATGAAGCCAAAAGAATGTTATTTTTCCAGTTTGGGTTTCCATGGTAAATTCTGAGTCTATGTGTGATGATGGTTTGTGGTTGCATTGTTAATGAATAGTTAATAGTTTTCATTGTTAATTATTGAATGTTGGCATATTGTTTTTCATATATATTTATGTTCCCATTATTGTTTGAGCTGATTTTATATGAATATTGAAACAAAACCCCACCCTTAGCGAGGTTGCTTGACCTCCTGATCTAGGATCATTCAACTCCTAGAGTCTGATCAACTCTTAGGGCCCCTGTTGGACTCCCAAGAAAGTTTACACATGCCATCTTTATCCTTTTGTTTAGGTTCTAAAATACCTACAAGCGCTTTTCTTTGCCACTTTTCCTTTAAAAAAAAATTAAATTTCAGGCGCTAGCTCCCTTTGCTAAGCCCCTTTCCTTATACGACCTCAGGCTATGACCAAGGGCTTAACCCAAAAGGACTTAAGCCTTCAGTCTTTGGAACTCTTAGCTCCCAAC
>SNQJ01S0045371.1:25398-74713 GCA_010110895.2 Picea sitchensis | reverse complement strand
TAGAGGCAGAGTACATTGTTGTTGCTACCTGTTGCACTTAGGTATTATGGATGATTCAGACATTTGTAGACTTGGAGGTAAAATATGTTGCACCAATCCCAATTCATTGTGATAACACTAGTGCCATCAGTGTGTCTAAGAATCCTGTATTCCACTCCAAGACCAAGAATATTCCCATAAAATACCATTTTCTGAGAGAGCAGGTCACCAATCAGGTTGTTCAGGTCCATTACATTTCAACCACAGAACAAATTGCAGACATCTTTACTAAACCCCTAGCCAAGACACCATTTGAATATCTCCGACAAAAGATGGGTGTTATCCCGTCTCACACCTAGGATAGTCCATCCTGGTAGGGGGAGTTTTGTATTGATTGCGTATCTGATACCTCCTAAAAATACTGCAACAGCTCAAGGGGAGCATGTTTTCTTTGACATTGATGTCAAAGGGGGAGAAAAGGAGTGGTCCGGATCGGATGCTATAGTTGGAGGTCCAAATAGATTAGCGTAGTTGTTCAAGGTTGCCATCAATGAAAAAGGGAGAGATTGTTGGCATGTTTACAGGTAGGTGTGATTTTCATTGATGGCAAGATCAGAGTACACAGCGATAGAAAAACAGGGACAACGTAAGCTCAGGAGGATAAGTGCAAAGTTGCACGTAGAGTGCAAGAGTTTGCTTGTTCAATTGATGGCAAACAGGAAGGCAAGGAAGATCAGAGATAAGCCGATCTGACTTCATTTCAGAGTTTCAGATACCGGGAGGTGGAGGTGTCAAGGACACTCATGACAAATCCCGAAGTCATGAAATGTCGAATCACCGAAATATGAAACGATGAAGTACCAGACCATTGATCCGACTCCATTTCAGAGTTTCGGATACCGAGAGTTGAAGTGTCGAAACACTTCACCACAGGAGTCCTGGAATCGTGATATGAAAAATGCTGAAATACTGAAAGCAGGAGACAGCTTCAGATACCGGGAGTTGGAAGAGTCGAGACTCTTCATCATCAGAAGTCCCAGAATCGCGATATGCGAAACACCGAAATCCCGAAAGCAGGAGACAACTTCGGGTACCGGGAGTTGGAAGAGTCAAGACTCTTCATCATTAGGATTCCCTAAATCCTGAAATGTGAAACATCGAAATCTAGAAAGCAGGAGACAACTTCAGATACTAGGAGTTGGAAGAGTCGAGACTCTTCATCATCAGAAGTCTCGGAATTGCGATATGCGAAATGCCGAAATCCCAAAAGTAGGAGACAACTCTGAATACTGGGAGTTGGAAGAGTTGAGACTCTTCATCATCAGGAGTCCTGGAATCCTGAAATGTGAAAAACTGAAGATCCCAAAACAATCCCATGAACCGAAGTTTCGGATACAAGAAGTTTTAAGAGTCAAGAGTCGATACTCTTCAACATAGGAATCTCGATGCGTCGAAACACGAAATTGTGAAATGCAGTTGTGAATAAGGCTATGGTCATAGTCGATGGTCACATCATTGAAGAGATGTAGAGAAGATATCGAAGAGATAAGCTCCTTTTTCTAGAGTTTCGGGGATCGTTACTTGGAGAGTCAAGATGCCTCGTAACAGGAATTCGCAACATACGAAATCGCGAAGTGGCGAAAACTGAAATACTGAAATGATCGAAGCTAGTCTAGCTAAGCTCCATTTCAGGGATCATGACTTAGAGTGTCGAGACACTTGATCACACAAATGCCAAACTGCTGAAGTGCCAAAATGTGAAATGCCGAAAATCCTAAAACAGGCACATCAACTGGATTTTCGTGATCGTGATTTGGAAGAGTCAGAGTGACTCACAACAAATTTGCAAAACACAAAATTGTGAAATGCAGTTTTGAATAAGGCTTGGTCACTGTCGGTGGTCTCGGAAGTGGAAAGAGCTAGCATAGATAGGATCCATTTCAAGGTTCACTCTGTAACTTCTAGAAACCATTGATGGTTTCTGCCAGAGGACTCGAAGAGACTTTTGTGTGATTGCTAGAGGAGCTGAAGAGTCTCAAGGAATCTGCCAATGGAAGGAAGACTGATCATAGAGGTGATTGATAGATGGAAGAGCGTTGAAGCTGTAACTGCAATAGAGAGGTTGAGTTCAACCATAACAGCTAAGATGAAGAGTCTCAACTGCAAGAGAGGTGATGGAATCTTGGCAAAACACCCGGTGATGATGGACACATGGGTTTAACTGACAAAGAAGCTGAAGAGTTGGAATGATGATCAGGAAGAGCACTCGATATGGGGAGATCATGCAGAAGCATGGTGAGAAAGCATGCACAAGGTGCATAGAGACTATAAGTATAGAGAACAAAGAAGAGATGAGCATTGTTGAGTTGGGAGTGATTCAGGCGTGAAAAAGGGGGAGTGTGCAGCAAC
Organism: Picea sitchensis; assembly: GCA_010110895.2. Lineage (NCBI taxonomy): Eukaryota > Viridiplantae > Streptophyta > Pinopsida > Pinales > Pinaceae > Picea > Picea sitchensis. The sequence continues at coordinate 72,325 of SNQJ01S0045371.1, read as the reverse complement.
TGAAATAGAGAGAAATGGTGCATTGAATAGAGATGGCGCACAGAGCACAAATGGGAGAAGCATAGAAAGTGCAAGGTATGTGTGTAGCAAGACAGTAAGACAGTATAGGAAGGCTAAGGTGCTCTTGTAGAGGAAAGAAGAAGATCAGAAATCGCAAGAAGATGCAGATAGAGAGACACTGATACATAAGAGTAGAGTAGCATAGCAGAACATTGATAAGTCTGGTAAGCCAATGATAAATATTGTATCACTGTGATAAATTTATACATAGAAAACTTTATATTTCAGGGTGGAAGGGAGGTTCTAGGGAGGAATGTTGTCCTCAAAGGTTCAAGTGGGTGCTTGAACAAAGGGAGTTGAGGCTTCCATCTGGTTGCAGCCAAAGAAACAAGGGTGGCAGGGTGCTACAAGGGAGAAAAGTAATTCTCTGTTTTACAGGTTGGTGCCTGTGTGACTGGAAGTTGGTGCTTCCATCCAGTTGGTGATGGAACACTTAGGGAGTTGGTGCTTCCTTCTAGTGGGTGCTAGAGAAACACTTAGGGAGTTGGTGCTTCCTTCTAGTGGGTGCTAGAGAATCCAGAGAGTTGGTTCTCTCAGCAAGTAGCAGCTTGCAAAACAGAGGTCGTAGCCTCATTATGAGTTGCTCATAAGTATGATAATGTACAGAATGTAAAGAATACTTATCATATAAAGAAGAAGAGGTTTTTACCCTTTATGGGTTTCCTCAGGAAATATCTATCTCTATGTATCTCATATGTGTGAATGATGTTGAATGTACTATTGTTTACTTCCCTGCATTATTGTGTTAGTCATTGAGTGCTCTGGAAAAAAAATAAAAGAAGCATAATTGTTTAAGTTCGGTAACAACTGATTCACCCCCTCCCCCTCTCAGTTGGTCAACAGAGTCAAGCTCAAATACACTTTGTTGAAGAAGAAAGGATGATATATACATTATTCTACTTACAAAAAGAGAAAAAACACTTGTTCTCCAGAAGGATCTTATTTATGTACAATCCTATACTAACTGATTTTTACAATGTGCTAGGTGAAAGAAAACTTCCACCATGGCCACCCATACTTCTCAGTGACATAACTCTTCTTTTCACTACAAATAATCCACAAAAGGTAAGGGAAGTATGACAATGGAATGAAAACATGTTTTGGAACACTGACAATACCCCCAAATGATGATAAGATGAATAATTTTGCCGACTCCAATGCTTTTGGGAAAATCAACTCCATATATAACCCCACAGGGTCATAAAATTTATAATAAGGAACGCTAAAATGGTAATAAATTATTTCCTTCATTGCATCATGTACAGGAACCACGCTACGAGTTTCCAAAGAATCCATGAAAAAACTCTGCTCTTCATTATCATAATACTCAAAAGAGACATGTTAATTTTCATGAACATTTAAAACAACAAATACATCTGATATGATGCCAGATGTTTCTGTGTTATTGTTAACATAATGAATATCATTCAACACCTCTTGATATTCATGATAAATGTTTTCTTCTTCAGTGAATGATTCATTACAAATATGGCTTTCATGAATAGAAGAATCTTTATGAAGCAAAGAATACTCATCACAACAATTTTCATAAAGATACTCAGCTGAAAAATAATCTTTACAAAATGAATTGAAAGTTGCATGAAAATATGTCAAAGAGATGATGCTTGCAGTGGGAAGAGATTGATACCAATCATGGGAAATCCCTTTTAATGAACACTCGAAAATATGAATCTGAACATCTTCATGCACAATATGAAATCAATGAATAAATTCATGAAAGTCCAACAAATGTTCAGCTGGTACTTCCCACTCTGTTCCTCAAAATTTAGGAGGGCTTCTTTCTCGGTCAATCCAATCAAGCAGTGGATTAGGGAAACCAACTATTTTTGAAAAATCACAGAAGGAATACCTCTGAGCTAAAATATTTTCCATTTCAAACCAGTGGAGTTGCCATTAGATTTTCAAACAATGGAGTTTCCATGGTGAAAGATAAACAGTTAGAATAATGTGTCCAGCCTTAGTTCACCATCTAAAATTGGATCTATTCATTATCATCTTCCCGGGGAAGACATATTCACTTTCATTCCCAACAACGATGCCAAAAATGTTAGCACTGAGATTCACCCTCTGACTGCAAGAGGATAAACCCAGTACCCATCAGAATAAAGTAAAAGGGTTAAATGGTTTGAATAGGTGGATCCGTGAGACTGCAGAGAGAGGAAAAGATAGCAAAAGTAACTGCAAATCAATTCAAGACCATTGGGATATGGAGTCCTAAATATCATGAGTAAGGAATGCATTTAAACCACCTATTAGACAAAGGTTTTAAGGGGTGAGGAGGAGAAGAAGGAAGAAAATGTCTGAGTGATGAACCATGAAAAATCGGCATGATAATGACAGATCCTCTACCGCCTTAGGAATCCATAGATCAGAGAGATGCTACATCCAGATGAGAAGAAAATAGAAAATATTTGATGAACCATGAAATATGGGCATGATAGAAACAGATCCTCCATTGCCTCAGGGATCCATAAATCAGAGAGATTGCATTCAGACAATAAGAAAAATAGAGATAGCATGTAAACTAAGAAGACAGTTTGATAAAAATGATTCAAAGGAATATTCAATAAAATATATTTACAACCCAAGCCCTCAGGCATACAAAATGAAAAAATGCAGAGCCCTGCTCCTAAAACTTTCTCGACTCTCCAGCCTCTAAAGAACACCCCCACCTTTTGTCAAAATAAAGACAGATCTATTTATAATCAGCTCATTCCACAACTTCCAGGAGTGTGATCCGACCATCCCATTCAAATATTTACGTCTGCGTCTTCTTCTGTCAGACTGTGCGTATATCCTCTTGTCAGTCGCAAATGCAACTGATCATGGGCTAGCAGGAAAAACTTCCATCGCGGTAGCTTGGGCTAACAATTCTATCTCCATGGCCATATCCTCCATGCCTTCTATTTATAGATTGAGTCAAGGTTTCAACCACCACTCCCTTTCATTAACTGATCTCTCATGGGGATTGGGATGAGACTTAATGCCTAGGGGGTTGTGATGCACTACTCTTGGATTTTTTGTTATATAAGCATATGATTGTGGGACCGTCAAAGGAGGTTTGGATTCACACCGCTTTTGAGCCCGCAATTCATCATATTCCACCACATAACTCTTTTACTATACCATTGTTTTGATTGTGAGACCGCTCAAAAATATCGTTCGAGCATGTTGTGTCCCCGCAATGGAGCGTGGTCATTGATCTTGTTGTGATCTACGATTTTGGTGTACCTTCTAAATTTAGCGCCACCACTAAAACTTATCTGCCTGCCAATTTTAGGATCATTCTAACCGCGCTGGGAGATGGCGCTAATTTTGGCGTTTGAACAAGAACACTTCCCAAAGGATGATCTGACGTGGTTGCCTTATGCCACTATGCTGACATGTCATGAAAAGAGAGGTCACATGTGTCACTTGGAAACAAGCGTGTGATATGCCCAAAGGTGCCTGGACTGAGTGTCATGTGTCATCACCAGATGGATGCCAGGTTTCATGTCTGATGAGAGAACCACTTATCCGAACTGATGACTACCATGCACTTTGGCACTTCATATCTCGGGGGCGGTATGCATGTAGAGCTGGATCTCCGAAGTGAATGAAGATCATCGACCTAAGGAGGAAACATGGTAGGGATATGTTAACTCCGCGACAAAAAACCCTGGATGAAAGCGAGAGGGGAGGAGATAAAACTCCCAAAGTCCATATTCCATAAGTAGATATTGATCATTCGATGAAGAAGGATGCATGCCACCTGATATGCAACTCCAAGAGAAATTACTTTGGAGGAAAATGAGAGGGGAATCCTTGAAGTCTCGAAGTAAACAATGACCGTTCGATCTAAAAGGACGCGTGGTGCTTGATCTATGACTTCGGGGCTTCCACCTAGTCTTTAAACCTTGCACAAATTTGACATGCCAAATACACATGAGCCGCTAATTTGAACTGCTCCTGGGATCTCCGCCGCTGAAAATTGAACCCGACCATTGCTTGTATTTCATACCCAAAATAGAATTCCCTGAATGCTACGATATGCTTATGACTGCTTCTTGTGCAAGAAAAATATTTGGACAACCACTTCAACCCTTGACAACTTCATGTGATAATGGGACCTACCATAATGGATCCATCTCTTTACCCTAATCATCATGATAAAACTCACCCATAACCCCTTTTTTGTGTGGTCCCACCTGTCCCTTTGTGATACCCCCTTTCATCATGGCCCACACCCATATCCAATACCTTGAAAACAACCTCAATACCTTGTCATCTTATTTCTCATAGGCCCAAAAGGAAGTGTGGAAAATCAATTCCTATAGTACCATAGTGAATGGAAAAATACATTCCACCATAAATGCAAAAATGGAAACCTCGAAACATGACCTCTGTACCTACCTTGAATCCTTTGTTCCCTAGATCTTCACCAAGCTAAATATTATTGGAGACCTTGCCCCATCTAACCAACCTTTGCATCCCGAAGGTGAGACTTTCTCCAATTACCAGAATTTTCATCCCCATCACTTTCATCATGACCTCTTCCTTCCTTGAGTGGATGTGAACAAATTTGATGGCTCAGATCCCATCGGATGGGTAACTCAAATGGAACATTATTTCTCTTTGTATGACATTACTAATGAGTTGGAAAAACTTTTATATGGTGTTTTCCATCCAAATCAAGAACATTGGCAATGGTGGAAAAGGAGAAACAATTCCCACCAAGGGTATGTGGCTTGGACACAATTTTTTGCAGATCTTTATGAATGCTTTGACACTGACACCCACCATTTAGGTTGTTTGACCAACTTGAAACAATATTGCACAGTGGAATACTTTATATCTTCTTTTGATTTCTTGGATTTCTTCTTGGAAGGAATCTTTGATGTTGTTTTCCAAGAATGATTTATCATTGGACTCAAGGATGAGATCCGTGACCATGTCCTCATGGCTCATACCCAAAGTTGGGTGGAAGCTACTAAATGAGATAAGGAAGCACAATAGGTTATCTCTTCTCAAACCAGAAAACCCTCTTTTATTCCCATCCCTAAACCAGTCACTCCCGCCCCTGCTTCCACTCCATTAAAGATCCATAAAATGAACTAGGAAGAAGTGGATGAACACCAACTCAAGGACATTTGTTATAACTGTGATGAAAAATATTTTCCAAAGCATAAGTGTAAGGAACAAAATATTTTTATGTCCATCTCTAAGGATGTTTTTGAAGAATAGGTTGAGGTTCCCCATGTGGCCGAGTCACATGAACCCACTAAAATTACACCCCCCTCATACCCCCCAAAAGTCAAACTTGTCATTTCCCCAAATGCTCTCACTAACTTCTGTGCTCCCCAAACCCTCAAGCTAGTTGGTTACATTAAGCATCGGAAGGTCATCATCCTCATTGACAGTGGAAACACTCATAATTTTATTCATTGTTGTATTTCCCAAGAAACTAATTGTTATATATATGCAATCAACAACATTCAAATCATGATTGCTAATGGAGGTTCCATGAAATTTGGGGGGCGTTGTGAAAATGTGCATTTCCAAATTGGTTAGCATAACATGAAATGTCATATCTTTGCTATCAACATGGGTGGTTGTGACATTGTGTTGGGTATCAAATGCTTATGGATTATTGGCCCCATCCCCATGGATTTTAACCATGCAATTCAACCAGGAGGGCCAAAAGTATAAGTTCCAAGGAATCACAACAGGTCCCCTTATATCATCAGTTTACATCGCATGGAAAAGCTCCTCAAAAAATGTCATTCTGACATTATTGCACAATGTCATTCCATTCAAGCCACTAAGACACCTTCTATGCATACTGACCTCCAATTCATCCTCTTTATATATCAATCTATTTTTTCCACTCCCGAGGGAGTTCCCCCTTCCTGTGGTGTTCATGATCATTGCATTACCCTTGTCCCCAAAATCCTTTCACCCAATGTTCATCCCTATTGTCATCCCTTTTCCTAGAAAATGAAATTAAGAAAATTGTTCAAGAATTACTCACAACAGGTGTTATACATCCTAGTACTAGCACCTATTCTTCTCCTGTGGTCATGTTACTTACGAAAGAAGTCTCTTGGTGCATGTGTCCTGAATTTTTCACCCTCAACAAAATCACCATCAAAAATACATTTCCTATTCCTAGCATTGATGATCTCTTGGATGAATTAAGTGGTGCCCATTACTTTACTAAACTTGATCTTTGTTCTGGCTACCACTAGATATGTATGAAAGAGGCCAACCTTCCTAAGACTACATTTAGAACTCATGAGGGCCACTATGAGTTCTTGTTCATGCCCTTTTCTAACATCCCCATTATAATTCCTGGTTTAATTAATTCTTATGTAGATATGATGTGTGGCTACTTCCAAAGAGATGTAATATTTGAATTGTATTTCAATGCTTTAATAAAAAATGGTGATGCTAGCTGATAAGGGGACATGCAACAAAGATGGGGGATGAATTAATATACAAAATGGGGGAGTGTGTAGAATAATGTCCAAGAGGGCTCCAAGGGGGAAATACCCATGTATATTAATTTAACCCATTTTTCTAAATTTGATAATTGTATGTGAACCTTCCAATTTCTAATTGAGTGTTATGAAAGCCAATCATTGAATACATTTAAGAGGGTGGGTGTGAGTGGTCACATCCCAAATTTATTGGGCACATGGGGGTTGAGTAAAATCATCTTGGGGAAGAGCGTGAATCAAGAAAGGCAAGCCAAAGAGAGGATATTCGTATGGGTGGGAAATCGGTTTTAGTTAGTCAAGTTTTGTGCATGGGAAGCAAGGAGAGAACACAAAATAGATATTGAAGATGATGCAACCATAGAGGGTGAATTTTAGAGAAAGTTGGAGCATAATTGGAGCGAATTGGAGATGGAAAAATGAAGATTCAGGTTCTCAGGCATGAAGAGTGAACTTATGCGTGAGTTTCACTAAAACAATAAATGTTTGATGTTGGTTTGTTGATAGTTTTCCTAGAAACAAATTCCCTTAAGTTCCCAGCTAAGATATTCCTAGATCCCTTGGGTTATCCTTGATAAACGAATGGTGCATTCCATGGGTTGGAAAAGGAAAGAGGAAGAGATTTGAAGAAAAATAAGGATAATTGTAGGAGAATATCAGTTGGGTTGAGAGTTTTATGAGTTGTAAATGGACTGTGAGAGACCACCCTCTTTTATGGATTTCTATCCCCAGCTTGGGAGTGACTAGTTGTTGAGATTTGGAACATTCATTCTATGGTTGGTTGGAACGTCTGTCCCAAGAAACTGGTTACAAAATTCTTGTTTAAAAATAAGTTTTTAAACTTGTTATTGAGTTATTTACATGTGTTATTGATGTGCATGAACTCTATGTAAATGGGAATGATTTATGTTCTAAGTTGTAATGAGTTGTTTAGTTGCTTTTCATGTTGATTATTAACATGTTGTAGATGAATCTATTATATGGTTGTATACAATAGTTAAATCTATTTAATTCATAGTTGTAAGCTACAGGAAATCGACTAACAATAAAAGAATTAAATTAGTTAGTTGTAAATTTCATTTTTATGTATATTATGCACTGTAATGTCCCTCGGTTGGGCTGGGGGACATTACACCTTTAGCTTGTGCAATGCTCCCTCCACTTTCCATAGCCTCATGAATAATGTATTTTGTCCTTTTATCTATCATTTTGTCTTAGTTTTCTTTGATGATATTCTCATCTATGGTAAAACATGGAAAACCCATCTTGCTCATGTGGATCGAGTTCTTCATCTACTCTCTCAGCACCAACTTTTCCTCAAACGATCTAAATGTTCTTTTGGAGCCTCAGAAGTGGAGCACTTGGTTCATGTTATTGGAAAGGATGGTGTAAGGGAGGATCCTAAGAAAATTGAAGCTATGCAGTATTGGCCTCACCCAAATACTCTCCAAATCTTACGTGGTTTTCTTGGTTTAACAGGATTTTATCACAAGTTTGTTAGGAATTATGGAAAATTTGTGACTCCTCTCACTTCTCTACTTAAAAATAATTCTTTCACTTAGATTCCAACAACTGATCATTCCTTCCAAGGCTTAAAGGAGGCTACGTGCACCACTCATGTCCTGGCCCTTCGCGACTTCACAAAGACCTTTATCCTGGAAAGTGATGCTTGAGGGAGAGGAATTGGGGGAATCCTTATGCAAGATAGTCAACCTTTGTCCTTTACCAACAAACAAATGTTGAAGTGAAATTTGGGAAAATCAATCTATGAAAAGGAAAGGTTGGTTATTTTTCATGCAGTGGATCTTTTCCACCCTTATTTATTGTGGCAATGCTTCCAAATTAAGATAGATTATCAAAGCCTTAAGTATTTTCTGGAGCAATGTCTTTCATCCCCGGAGAAACAAAAATGGGTGAATAAGATATTTGGATATGATTATGATATCATTTACAAGAAATGAAAATACAATGTGGTTCCTGACACTCTTTCAAGAAAATATGAATATGAATGGTCCCTCTTTTCCCTGTCCTTCATTTTACCATATTGGCTCCAAGCTATTCGCTAGGAATGGCTACAAGATTTCAAAATTTCATGTATGATCCAACAATTGCAAGACAATTCTCCAGTTTCCCCAAGGTACTCTTGGCACAATGATGAGCTTCACTAATAAAGGTTGTTTGTATTTAAGTAAACATTCAGAACTTAAATCCATGGTGTTTTTTGAGATTCATGCTACACCCACAGCTGGGCACTCAGGGTTTACCAAAATCTATGATAGGGTCAAACATTCATTTTTCTGGGATGGTATGAAATAGGATGTTTGAACCTTTGTGGCAGAATGCAATGTCTATCAATGCAACATGGGAGAAACAATAAAATCCCCCGACACACTACAACCACTTTTTATTCCACCTGCTATTCGGAGGGATATCTCTATGGATTTCATTGTTGGCTTACCTAAATCGAGCAATAAGTCAGTCATCATGGTGGTAGTTGATCGTATTTCCAAATATGCTCATTTATGTGCTCTTCAACACCCATTTAACGCATCCATTGTGGTTCAACTTTTCATGGATCATATCTTCAAGCTTCATTTTATGCCTCATTCTATTGTTTCAGACTGAGATCCCATTTTCACCAATAAATTTTGGCAAGAATTGTTTAGGCTATAGGGAACCCAATTTCATCTAAGCACAACCTATCATCCTCACACTGATGGCCAAACTGAAGTTTTCAAAAAGTGTTCGGAAACATATTTTTGTTACTTTTCATCTGAGAAAAAAAATCAATGGGCTCAACAGTTACCACTACTTGAATGGTGGTACAACACATCCTACCATACAAGTACTCACATGACTCTTTTTGAAGTAGTATATGGAAAAAATCCACCTTCATGTCTCTCATACATGCTACGTGTCTCAAAGTTTCAGGTAGTTGACCAAACTCTTACAGTTCAAGAGGTTATTCTCCATTCCCTTGAACAGAATTTGGTGATGGATCAGAATCACATAAAGAAACAAGAATCTCAAGGTGATTTTGAATGTCAATTTTAAGAAGGGGAACATATGTTTCTTTGACTGCAACCTTATAAGAATACTTCATTCAATGATGAACACTATCAAAAAATTGCACCTAAATTTTATGGTCCTTATACAGTTCTCAAACGTGTGGGACTAATCACCTACCAATTGGCTTTGTCAATTCGTTCTAAGCTCCATCCTATTTTTCATGTCTCATGCTTAAAGAAGGTGATTGGAACTAAGTGCCAAACTCAAACCAATATCCCTGAGTTGTATGAATAAAGATCCATATTGTTGCATCCACAAGTAGTCTTGGACCAGTGTGAGCATCATCTTCATCACCTCACCATCAAGGAAGTGATAGTATAGTGGAAAGATACAACTCCATCAGATGCCACCTGGGACCCAACTACCATTCTACAACAATTTCCTCATCTCAAGAATTGAGGAAAATATTATTTTTAATGGGGATGGAATGTTAGGGACCTAACCTCGCTAACCCCTCATGTAGGTAGAATAATATATTTTCCATGTAATAAAGGAAAATATTAATAAGGCCTAGTAATAAGGAAGAATAAGTCAAATGTAAGAAGACCTCATAAAAGATTCTTCTTCTAGAAGATCTTCCTCTATATTGTTCTTGTGGTATATATATTTATTATAAATAGGAGTCGAGGCCATGCGAATTTTTGTATTGAGAATTATTGTAATAGAGCTCTGCTTTGCTAGAGTTTTCCCCCTTGAAGAGGCAAGTGAACATTGTTTCCTATCAATAAAGGTATTATTTTGGTGTTGTGGTTCCATAAAATTGGTTGTTATGTTGTTATTCTCTCTAGTATTTCCATTTTCAATTGCTACTCCATTGTTAATCTCTACAATATTTATATTTTATGATATTGTAATAGATATGGTACCTAAAAAGGAGAAGGCGATGAATAGACATTTATGCATAAAAATCCACATGAATCAAAACAAGGGGGATTCTTTGTTTGATCTTGGTTCACAATCCAACTTGATCTATTCACAAATGGTTGAGAAGATTGGAATGGAGACAATATATCATCCGCATCCATACCCCTTGGACTGGGTAAGGAAATATGTGGAATTGAAAGGAAGAAAACAATGCAAATTTAAGTTTTCCATCAATAAAAAAATTGTTGATGAACTTGTTGCAGACGTGGTCCCTCTGGACATATGTGGAGTCATCTTGGGAAGTCCATGTTTGTACATGAGAGGTTCCATTTCTAGAAGGATATAGAACCAATATAGGCTAGATAAGGATGGAAAATATTCTTCCATAAATGCACACCAGGACAAATCTAATCTCTCTTTGATCAATTCTCATTAGTCAAGAAGAATCATGGGTAGTACAAAGAAGTTTGTATTGTTTTTTAGGGGAGAAGGAAAGTAGTAAGGAGAAGGATATGATTTGGATATAAAGGTATCCTTGTAAGGATGTAGTGGAAAGAAATTTCAACAACTACAATAAATCATTGATTCCTACAAGGAAGTGTTCCAAGAGTCTTAGGGTCTGCCACCCAAGAGAGAGTTTGAACAAGAGATCTAGTTGTTCTCGTAGTCACCATTGCCTAAAATTGGGTTGTATAGGTAGTCCATCATAAAATAAGATGAATAAAAGAAGAAGCTACAACATTTTTATGAGGATGGAATCATCAGACCAAGTACATCACCATGTGGTTCACCCATCATCATGGTGCCAAACAAAGATGGAAGTTGGAGAATGTGCATTGACTATTGTTCCCTAGATAAGATCACCATCAAGAATATATATCCTTTGCGAAGTATTGATGACTTGTTGGAGAAACTACAAAAAACTAAATTCTTCACTAATATTGACCTCAATTTAGGTTACTACCAAGTGAGGATCAAAGCAAAAGACATGTGGAAGAAAACGTTCAAAAGAAGAAAAGGTTTGTATGAATGGTTAGTAATCTTTTTTGGATTATTAAATGCACCTGCAAAATTTATGAGACTAGTGAATGATGTGCTATGTCCCTTCATTGACTCTTTTGTAATAGTATATCTGCATGAGATACTAATATTCTTCAATACTTTTCAAGATCACCTCTCACATGTCACACGGGTATTAGAGACCTTGAGGAAGACTCAATTGATTTTCAACTTGTAGAAATGTGAGTTTGGAAAGACCTCATTGATATATCTTTGAAACATGATTGTAGGAGGAGAGATGAGGGTATATCTAGAGAATATTGAAGCCATCACTCAATGTCCTACTCCCACCAATGTGAAAAAGGTCAGGAGTTTCATGGGAGAAACTCAGTAATTAAGGAAATTCATTATAAACTTCTCCATAGTAGTAGCACCATTGCATGTCATAACTTCCAAAGGAAATATATCTTATTAGGTTAATACAAAACAAAGAGATTCTAAATAATTTAAGAATATAATCAACGATGCTCTAGTCTTAGTGTTATAGAATGTTCCCCCTGCGGATAGGTGAAACTTCCCTTGGAATTGCTAGACCCCTATACCATGACAAAACAAGTACAAGTGGACACTAACATCCCTTTAAACTCATCCGAAACAATCAAATTGAGAACGAGAGAAAGGATATGATTTACCTTTTTCAACATTTGTCCTCACTGTTTCCAATCCCTGAGCTTGATCATAAAAATCCTTGGTGAAAAATGAGATCTGCAATGGACATAAAAGGGAAACAACTATCTCATATTATACTTGATTAGATAAGACAAGTCTATCTATGAATATTAGAGCAATAGTAGACAATAAAATGTAATAAGACATAAAATTGAAGGAAATAGGCCAAGTATATATTGAATGATAACCAATAAGAAGATAATTATAGACCACGATTGATGCTACAACAACCTCTCCAGGATCTCCTCGTCCAACCCTTGCATGAATGAATGAAGATCAAAATTATGATTATTCATTAATTTCTCCTCCCTTTTCACCATGGAAATGCCTCCAATTTATAGGCTTTGAGAGGCCCAACCAATTTGAGTATATTTGGAATTTTTTGAGGATATGGCTCCATAGGGTATGATTATTTCCTTAGATGGATCCATAGAGTAGGAATTGAGCCAAACAAACCCCATCCTTTCATAGTTTTCCCTTAGAAGAAGGTGGGATTCACCATGATTTCCTCCAACCAATAGTAGCGCTCCCTTAAAGATGAATATAGAGTGCCATGGTTCCCCCTTAGCATGGTATAGGGAGCATAAACACTTTATAAGCATGGGAAGGGGACCACCAGTCTTCTTAAATGACCAAAAATGGTCAAAATCCCAAGTGAAAAGTATGTTTTGAATGTCAAATGATGGGGCTTTCCCTTCCAACATGATTTAGGGTTTGTGAAAAGTGTTTTCATGGTGTCAATTGAGTTATGAAACTTACCAAAAGTGTATGAGGAATGTTACAACACTTATGACACTTGCAACAATTTGGGTGTGACACTTACACCACTTAGGATATGACATTGGTTGCATGTGACACTTGCGACACTTAGAACATGATGTTTGTGCCACATGTGACACATTATGAAAGTGTGCAAATTTTACGTGTAATAGATTTCCCCCCAAAGTGTGAAGTAGGAAGAGGAAACTAATGGTTGAAATACTTTACAGATTCTTCAATTCAAGGGTGATGGAGTCTGAGAACCTGGAATAAGCTACATACAATAATCAAATAGTATAAGTATATGTTTCATTCTCAAGGAAGGCATACCTATGCTCGAAATATAAAGGACTCAAAGCATGGTTTTCGAGCAATACATTCTGGATCCATAATGATATTGACTACAGAGATGGCCACAAAATATACAATGTGGATCCATTCCTCCATTACATGACTTGATCATAGCCATGAAAGAATACATAGTGGAGCTACGATATGACAAGAACATAGACACATACCAATAAAAAGTGGATCTATGTCATAATATGCATATCAGTCAAATGATCACCATTTCAACCTGGGAAAATCACAGAACAAGGTGAGTACTCAACTGAGGGTCTTCGTCCTAATCCTAAAACAATACGATTAGATCCATCTGAATAGATGATTTGATGTTTAACATGGTAGAAACCGATTGATTACCAGTCATTGATGTAAACCACTAACAAGCACAATGGAAATCACCATTGATGTTAATGAATCCCAAGGTACTTATAGTACATTCCAGTGAACATGAATAATAAGATGAAGTCAAACATTCATGGAATCAATCGATCAAGGGTAATTCATGTAAACCCATTGTTGAGAGTGAGGAGGTCTTCCATTGAGTCGTGAAGGTTCTAAGGTACTGTTGCATTTCTAAGTCTAATTCATAGATAATGTGTTGAAGTTGACAGGAAAAGACTCATCAAAGGAGGGACTTGATGTATCCACCATCATTGACATGAAAATTTCATAGGAAAGTGATATGAGATGGTGGATAAACTGAATATGGATTGACACAAGAATGGAAATTGACAATACTTTAGATGGTTTGTCTGGAATGAAAAACTTCCTTTCAACATTATGTGGCATGAAACAAGACTTGGTAGCTTTGACTCATTTGAGAAATGGACCAAAAAATAGTGTGATGATCACGGGGGCACTCTTCACCTGAGCTGAAGGAGTAACATGACTCATGGGATTGGAATGATTCAGAGGCAAGAAAATTTTCCAACTATAAGGAAATATACAAACATGTGTTATGTTCAAGGGAGACAACATAATCTTCCTTAAAATGTTTCAAGACACTTGACCCACTTCCTTGGCTCTTTTGGTACCAGCAATGTGCCTCTTCTAGTACCAGATCCATCATGTACCACTATTGGATTGGTCTGGTACCCAAATTTATGATTGTGCTAGTCCGGTAATAAACCCTTGCCTACAGGGTTTTGGTACCATCATCTTACAAGATTTTGGTACCAGATTTGAACCTCGATTTTCGTGTAAATAAAGATGAATCTCAAAATTATGGGATATGGGTTTTGTCCAGAGAGGCATTTTCATGTAGAGTAGTGTGGAATAATTTACCCGTATCACATGTGTGGACCTCCATATTAGGGGGAACAATTCATCCTAAAATCATCAAATATTTCTAAACTACCAGATTGCGCCTCGAGTTGTGTGTGAATGGGAGATGATATTTAAAAATGGCCAAATCAGTTTGTCAAGAACCCAACCTACTTGAAAACCCAAAAATGGTTTGGAAAAATCATTTACTACCTGGAAGATACGAAGGGTTCTTTGAGGAAAATTTACTTAAATTGCCAATTTTGCAGAAGTTCTAGGATCATGCCCAGATTTGTGGAAAATGCATTTCCTTGATTAGATAATGGTTGTACTCGACCTGCATTGATTGAAAATGGTTTTGATTTGATTTTTCATGGATTGGATTGTCTAGAGACAAATTTGTAATGTAAAAAGTATATAAATTGAGTTATGGTTCTCAGCCAAGAGAAGGAATTGTTATTTTGCAGATTCGATTTCTGAACATATTATCTTTGTAAAATTGCCGAAGAATTAATATGAAATTAATTTCATTGACTCCATGTGTTCTTTAAAGTTTATTATTCTATGATTTCCCTCTACGATTCCCCGTTGGCATCGACAAGGGCCCACTGGTCCAAATTGAAAAGCTTATTGTAATAGCAACGTGGATCTAATTTATGTAAGTATGTCTATAGCATGATTCTGTACATATCCATTGTGAGTAGATTTTTTTTTATGTAAGTAAGTTGTGAGTTACAATATAATCTAAGTGTGTATGCATCAAAAGTTGTGAACAATAATCTAGTGGTATCTTTATAATCATTTATAATTTATGTGTGTGAACATTTATGATTTCTGTGTGTGATCATTTATTTCTGAATTGTGTCCTTTTAATATAAGATTTTATCTTGCAAGGTGTGGAAGTACATGAACAATTTGAGAGTCCATTCTTCACATTGCATGAGCCATCAATGGAACATCTCATTAAAACCTTTGTTTCCTGTGTAGGAATGAATAACTTTTCATAATTGTCAAGTTGCATTGATTTATTTTCTGAATGTCATTGGTTTGAAGAAGTGTGCAAAATTGTATAGGGATTTCTTGTAAGTTATTATTGAATTGAGTTGTTACAGGAAATGAGATCAATACCCCCATCTCTCACATACATGCACTTACAGTGGAGTGTTTATACTCTGCCTGGTAGTTCTTTTAGCTCGGTTAAGTTTCCAGAATGTTAATGAGTGATTGTATGGTTGTTCCAGAAGATAGAATCATATCCCATATCTATGTTTCATGAGACTATAATGAGCAAATCCATCCCCTGAACAAGAATTCTGAATTATACATTTGTTGATCAATTTTTCTTTCTCGATTTTGAATTGTATGTGTGGAGTGTTATTTGAAGGATGTGAAACATAGTAATTTGTTATTGATTGTTTCTTGATTGAGTTATACTCATCAGACATAGATAAACCACATGTTGTTGGCACATATAGTGTAAAAACTCTTTTGATTACAAATCACAATCGATAATCTATGTTTGGTAATATATTATGCATATAATTGCACCAAAAGAATACATGGTTTACCCCCTGAACTATCGAAAGTATTAAAACCTGAATGTTCGAACCTTGATAATCCACAACCTGAACCTATACCACTTGAAAATACAAAAAAAATTGAAACAATAGAAGAATCTGAGGTAGTACAAATGGAGACTTTAAAAATTGAGAAACCTGATATTGAAAGCAAAGAGATTGTTGATACTAAACATGTTGAACTTGAAATATTTGAGAATTTTCCACTTTAACTAAGTTTAGTTTAAACACCTTCACTTTCTAGTCCTCGACAAGAGTTTCCTTTAACAAGTTCCATATTTATCCCATCACTTGTAACTCCTCCAAACTTTATCATTTCAAGACTGATGGAATTAACTCCTATATAGGTTAGCTCTCATGATTTTGTCTCTTTAGAGGCTGGTATTGTTACTATAGAAGATATATGAGAAGAGAATCATCTACATTTTAATCCACCTATAACTAATTTATAAGGACCTCTCCTTATCCAATTACCTGCACCAATTGTATCTCCTTGGCAGGAAAAAATCATTTTTATGTACCCTGTCATATTTTTCACTGCATCGACCATGGATCAATTGACATCTACAACATCTATAGTAGGAAGTACTGAAATGAAAACCTTACCTCTTACTATAGGTGTAACTTTTGTACAAAATGGATCTACTATATCTTATGATTTTGGTGGACCTTTCGCACCTCTTGGGTATCAATCACTCAGCATAACCTTTTCTGGAGCTTCAACCAATGCCTCATTTTTCATTATCCACCTTGGTCAACTAGTATGCATAGTTTGTCATAGTATTTCTATTCCAAGTATGGTACACACCTTGAAAACTAATGTTGCTTCTCCATCTATTCAACAACCTAGTTTGACGAGTGGGATGAGTGTTCCGATTCCATCATCTATAGTACCATTTGTGTCTTTGACCATTAATCAACCATCTGTGGGGATATATGTGTCTTCAAATTTTAGTCAATATACTATAGTATCTAAGAGGAATCCTTTTGTAGGACCATATGTTCCTGCTGGGGGGAAATCTTTTGCAGGACTAATGTTTCCTATTTGGGGGAAACCTTTGTTAACTGGGATAAATCCTCCTTTTGGAAAACAAAATCCTATTTGGAGTTAGTCTTCCATAATTTATCCCCCTTTTGGTCAATATCCTCCTCTTTGGAAACAAATCCCTCTTGGGAAACAACCTCCTATTGTTCAATAGTTTCCTCTTGGTGAAGAAGCTCCTAGTGGTAAACAAATTCATATTGGTCAACAACCTCCTAGTGGTAAACAAATTCCTATTGGTCAACAACCTCCTTTTGGTCCATAGCCTTCTATAAGAAACCCCATTGGTATCCAAATATTTATTGGTGCTTCATTCCCTAGAATGGAAAGCACTCCATCAAATTTACCTAGAGTTGGTGGGGCTGGTGCAACTCAATTTCCTATTGGCCAAAAATTCCACACACATACTCCTACTACTGGTACACAAACGACTATGGGACCACCCTTTCAATTTATCATCCTGGTGGAAATCAGATGCATGTATCACCAACATACCCTCAACAAGGATATCCTCCTCCTTCGGGGGATAATCCTTATGCTGCTTACGAATATCCCACATTTCAACAACCCGTGTTTAATAGATAGTTACCATTCGTGGAAACATTATACTTATCCAACCTATCGCAACTAACAAATGATCCCACTTTTTATTCTCCTTTTTGGTTGTCTATCCCTGCCAAGTTACCAATTGATATTCCAAAATTTGATGGAAACTTGGAGAAGACACATCAAATTACGTCATGACTTATCATTTATGGTGTTCTTCCAATTACTTAAATGATTATTCTATCTGTTTACGTCTTTTCCAAGGCACTCTTACTAGGACTGTTGCTAAATGGTCCACCGAATTACAACGAGGAACATTTCAAGACTTTAATTTGTTGGAAATAACTCTTTTGACTCACTTCAAACTGCCCATTCGTTATGAAACTAGAATTGAACTTTTAACCTCATTAAGGAAGTCGACATCGACTCATATTTCTGATCATATCCATCAGTGGAGACTATGACACCATTTGAGTAAATCCAATATACCGGACCAATTGTTGGCACATTGGTTTACTAAGTCATTGTTACCTCCTATTTCCCGTGATGTCACTATGGGTGGTGTTATAACTGAGGATCAAGCTATCACTCATGCTCAGTATTTGGACCTTGTATATTCACAATTTTACATGTTATATGATTTGATTCCACAGGATCCTCTCCCATCAATGAATCCAACAATTGTACCTCCCACAAAATCCCATGCCACTGACAATGTGGTGGGTTATGTTACCAAATAATCTATGATTAAACCTTCTGGTCAATCTAACCCTAAGGTTAATCCTACCACTACCACTAAAAATACCTCACATCTTGCTATTAATCCTGGTAAAACTTCTGAGATTAACGTGGTCTAGTCTACAACTACTCGTAAATCTCAAAAATCTATAAGTAATAAAAAGGGGAAAGTAAAATCTAAGAAAAAATCCCCACAACAAGAGAAACACAAAACTCAACCTGTTGAGGATACGCAAAAGCACAAACCTAAATATCCTTGTCTCATTTGCAAAGAAGAACATTATACTAAGGATTTTATGTGTCGTTTTGACGTTACTCATTTCCTTAAAGGAAATTCAACCTCACCCGCCTTTTTGACAAATCCTTTCCCATATCAATAGACTCAAATGGTTTCCCAAGATCAACCCTCTACTCGAGGAATCTCTTATGTAATTATGTGTCAAGAAAATATTGAACATGTTTTCGTAACAGCACATACCAAAGACTAGCCTATTTCCAATGGAAGTGTTGTTGATCAACCTTCTACATCTACTCCTACATCTACATATACTTCACCTACTACTGGTCCTCTTCAAATTGATCGACCTGGTTATAACAAAGTGATCCGAGCACCTCCAAAAGATGTTGTTCGTAAGTCATATTTTAACCCGCATGCATGAGCTACTCAAAACTACAATATTGTAGAATACTTGACTCAAGAACCCTCTGTGATGTCGACCCTCAAAGTCCTTCAGAAATTTCTTGCACAATGAAGAGCATTGATTTCAACTATTGGTGGAATTGTTCTAAGTGATGCAAATATGGTAGTTTTTTATTTCGAAATGCATCTTCCAAGATTTCCACACCAACTCACTTTTCAAATCCATGTTATTATGGAATGAAAACCATTTTTTGTACTATTATTGATGAAGGAGTCTTAAACTGCATAATTTCTATCAGTTGTTGGAAAACTGTCAGTTCTCCTTCACTTAATCAATCACCTAATACATCAAAATCATTTTATGGTAGAGGTTTTAAAGCCTTAGAGTTCTCAATGCATTGAAAATCGAATTAGAAGAAAAAATTGTTACTGTTGAGGTAGAAGTAGTTGATGCACCCCTCGAATATAACCTTTGACTGGGCCATAACTGGATTTTTCCATGTCCACCATGGTTTCTACCTTGTTTCGTGTACTTTGTTTCCCTCATCAAGGAAAAATAATCATGGTAGACCAACTTTCCTACTTTAATTATGATTCACACATTGTTGGTAATGTTACTTTAATCAAACAAATCTCATCTGTTAGCATTGAGATTCACCCTCTGACTACAAGAGGATAAGCCCAGTACCCATCAAAATAAAAGTAAAAGTATACAAATGGCTTGAGAAGGTGGATCAGTGAGACTATAGAAAGAAGAAAGGATTACATAAGTAACTGCAAATCAGTTCGGGACCATTGGGCCATGGAGTCGTAAGTATCATGGATAAGGAAGGAATTTAAACTGCCTATCAGAAAAAAGGATAAATGTGATGATGAGGAGAAGGAGACAAAAAATGTATTGTGAACCATTAAATATGCTCATGATGGAAACAAATCCTCCATCGCCTCAGGGATCCATAAATCAGAGAGATTACATCTAGACAATGAGAAAAACAGATAAAATTTGATGAACCATGAAAGATGGGCATGACATAAACAAAACCTCCATTGCCTCAGGGATACATAAATCAGAGAGATTACATTCATACAAGAAGGAAAACAGAGAAAATATGATGAACTATGAAATATGGGTAAGACAATAAAAGAACCTCCATCGCCTCAGGGATCCATAAATCAAATATATTGCATTCAGAAAAGAAGGAAAACAGAGAAAATATTATGAACCATGAAAGATGGGCATGATAGCAACATAAACTCCATCACCTCAGGGATCCATAAATCAAAGAGATTACATTCAAACATGAAGGAAAAAAGATAAAATGTGACGAACCATGAAATATGGGCATGACAGCAATATACCCTCCATCACCTCAAGGATCCATAAATCAGAGAGATTACATTCAGACAAGAAGGAAAACAAGAATAGTGTGTAAACTAAGAAGACAACCTGATAAAAATGATTCAAAGGAATCTTCAATAACATATATTTACAATCCAAGCCCTCAGGCATACAAACTGGAAAATTACAGAGCCTTGCTCCTGAAACTCACTCGACTCTCCAGCCTATGAAGAACACACCCCCCTTCACAAAACATTGAACTGGTCAACTGATACTCATATCAATCCACACCTCCCAGGATTGTGATCTGTCCATTCCATTCAAAGCCTTACGTCTGCGCCTTCTTCTATTAGAATGTTCATGTAACCTCTTGTTAGATGCAAACTCAGCTCAGCATGGTCCTGGAGGAAAAATCGTCCATCGTGTTACCTCTGGCTAACAGTTATGTCTCCACAGCCAGAACCTCCACTCCTTCTATTCACAGAGCGATTCAATGCTTCAACCACCACTCCTTTTTCATTAATTGTTCTCTCCTCGGGATCGAGATGAGGCTCAACTCCTAGGGGGTTGCCATGCATTTCTCTTCGATTAGACACTATATAATCACATGATTGTGGGGCCATCAAAGGAGGTTTAGTTTCACACTGATTTTTATCCCGTAATTCACTACCTTCTTCCACATATCTCTTTTACTATACCACGGTTTTGATTTTGGGACCGCTCAATGATTTTAACACTCAAGCATGTTGTGTCCCCGCAATGAAGTGTGGTCGTCGATATCGTCGTGATATGCGATCTGGGAAATCCCTGCTTTTTCTACCACGTGTCGCTCTTGGATGTACCATGCTTCCTACTGCAGAGATCAATGACTCACAACTACCTCAGGAGTTTAGGCTTAAGACGCTTCCAATGTATAACTCTTTCAGTCCTTCAAAGTGCCAAATTCCTAAAGTGTGAGATATGGCGATGTGTGTCCTCTAGATATGGATGGATGATATTTAATTCAGGAGTTCGAGCTTCGGGCCTTCTCTTCATATTTCTTATGCAATCCTATGAAGTGTCGAATTCCCGAAATGAGATATCTGGTGATGCATGGCCTCTTGATCTGGACAACTGAGATTTACTTCGGTACCTTTAGGACTTCGAGGATTTTGGTGATACTGCTACCAAGATCAACAGTCCAAAATTATTTTAGGATTTCAGGGTTTGGATCTTCGGGACATTTCAATGCTCAGCTCTTACAATCCTCCGAAGTGTTGAATTCCTGAAGTGGGATATTTTCCTCCACTTGTCCTCTATATTTGGATGGCCAAGATTTACCATGGGAGTTTGAGCTTCTGGAGTTTTCTTCTTCTTGCTCGCACAGTCCTCTGAAGTAAATCTTCCAAATTGCAAGATTTGCCGACATGCGTCCTCAACATTTCAATGGCTCATATTTACTTCAGGACTTCAACTCCTCTACTTAGTCGTTAATCCTTGCGCGAATTTGAAATCTTGACCACCCAAGTGTCATTGATATGAACTTCTTATGGGGTCTCCACCATTGAAAATCAAGTCTGCTTGTTGGTGATTCAAGCCCGAAATGGATTTCTCTTGAATGTTGTGTTTGCTCTTATGGATGTTTCTTGTGCAAGAAAATGATTTGGCCAAATGTTGCGACCCTTGGAAACTATATTTGATAACATTATCTTATTATGAGGATGTTGGAGTGGGACTTTTAAAATATTCATCACTAATGGGAAATTTTCCACTCCCACCACCTAACATTTCTTCGCTTCCACTGCCCGACATTCATCTTGTTGTCGCTCATATTAACATGATTTCGACTAGTGCTAGTAGTTCCCTAAAATAATATGATCCTTGGGTAGTACCAAGTCCTATAGAATATGAATGATATCATAAAAAAATACCTCTTAGTCTTATTTAGTTGGATTATCAAGCCATCCAATTTACCTATGTGGCCAGTTATGATAATGATGATCGATCAAATCCGATTTTAGTTGAATACTCTCACTCCTCTTGGCTTATTTCTACTACATCTCCTGATCCTTTTGATGATACTTTCTCTAATGATTAAAGTAACATGGATATTATGTCTTTGGAGGACACTCCATGGGATGATGGTCATTATCATTTCTCATTTCTCCCTAATCTCGAGATTATTGAGAGTCATTTTGAATCTTCCTTTCCATCTGAGGAAACTGAGAGTTCCCAAACTCCCATCTTAATCCATGATGTTTTATCTAAAGGGAATTTAGGGAATATATCCATTACTATGCTAATCAATATCTCGGTAAATCCTGAGGTCATGGAAAATATTCATATAGGTCCCTCTTGTTCCTCTAATGAAATTCAAACTTACACGGCCCTATTCCAAGAATTTCGCGATGTATTTTCTTGGTCTTATGATGAAATGCTTGGTATCGACCCACAAATTGATCCGGATTTATGAGAGGAATGAAAGGAATAAAATACTGAATAAAATAACACAGAGATACGGAGAACAACAATAGATATGCAGTGAACAATAACTTATATTGAATAAATAAAATAGGCTGAAAATATAAAATTGCAGAACTGAAAACAACTTGCTCGAATGGTGGTAGCTATCTCTGAGAAGAGATGTGGCTGCTACGTGCATTCTTCTAAGAGGAATGAGTAAAATAAAGGTCCATAGGAATTTTTAACATTACTCATGAATTCCAAAACCCTAGACATCCAAAAACCTAACCTTGGGAGATGAAACACATAAAGTTATGTAGGCTCGATGGGTAAGTTGGTACCTCAACTTCCCTAGGTTGTAAATTTTGCATATGACCTCTATTTTATGCATGTGATAGCCCATTGGAAAGGTATTTTGAAGAACTACACATTATGCCATCAAAATTTGACTCCATCTATAGGTTGACTGTGTAAATCCAAAAAAAAAAACATTGTTTAGGCCCTCAAAATAGCCCTAGAAGTACAAAAATATGTACTCATGTGAAAAATTCCAAAATAATCCAGTTGCATTAGATGGGAGGCTACCAATCTCCACCTGGAAGATGTGTAGGGCTTCAGACAACCTTATAAGTGTAGAACCCACAATTACAAATAATTATAGAAGAATGTGATGAACTAACAACTATCAAGAGGAGCCAGTTGGAATAGGTGGGTGGCCACCAATATCCACTTGTATTAGTCCTCCCCCCTTAGGAAGAAATGGTCTCCAATGCATTGAGTTCCCTGATCAGGTGAGGAAAATTCTTCTACATTTGGCCCTCGGTGAGCCAGTTTCCTTGGTGTAGGTGTTCCCTGCCTTGACAACTTGATAAAGTTGGATCCTCTATTGGCGCGTTCCCTTGACTAGTGTGTCCACTATCTAATCAGTGGATTCATGTTCCATGTAGTCAGGGTTGATCTCTATTGGTGTCAACTATTTTTCGATATATGAGGTGTCCAATAATGGTGGAAAATATGGTTGAAGGAGGTCCACATTGAACATTGGGTGTAATCCAAGGAAGGGTGGAGTGTTGAGATCAAAAGAATTGCTACCCACAACCTTGGTGATTGTGTAGAGCCTATAAAAATGTGGGTGAAGCTTCTAATGGGGAACTGTAAGGAACTCTTTCTACAAATGCAACTAGACCTTGTCTCCCACCTGAAATGGGTGTGGTACCCAGTGTTGATCATGGTGTTTCTTGTACTTAGAATTATCTTTCTGCAAAATCTCATGGAGCTTTTGGAAGATGTTTTGAATTCGCTCAATGAATCTGGTGTATTTTTTGGACTCAGAGTGAACATGTAAATATTTTTCCTGTGCAGTTGTAAGAGGTAGTGAAACATCAATGGGACCCAAGGGTTGGAATCCCAACCCCAACTAAAGCGGGCTATGGCTGGGGGAGCTATGGAGAGCCTTGTTGTAGCTCTGTTGAACATAGGGAATAATTTGATCCCATGTACGTGCATTTTTAGAGTTGTACATGCGTAGGATGTGCACAATCATTTGATTGATGACCACTTCCTCGCCCTCAGTTTGGGGTTAGAAAGTAGTGTATTTAGTAAGAATTGGTGTTCAACAATGACCAGAGACTCGACCAAATTGTGTTGAGGAACCTACTTTCCTGATCTGAGGTGATGTTTTTTGGTATCCAAAAATGGACCCACAACCATTCGAAGAAGAGCTTGGAAGTGTCTGTCTCTTTCATGCTGTTCGTGTAGGCTGTGATAATGGCCATCTTAGAAAACCGATAAACTACCACAAATAACAATCATTTATGTGCTTGGTGGATGGAATGCCAAATATGTAATCCAACGAGATGGATTCCCAAGTCCTCCCAGAAGTAGGAAGAGGGGTGTATAAGCCTTGCTTCTTGATGGTTGGCTTGGAAATGGAATAGGAAGTGTTGGAAGACACACAATTTTGAACTTTTGAGTTTTATAGTTTTCACCTCTTAGGAATAAAATATTACACAAAATGGTTTTTTAATTTTAAATCATTGGTTTTCATTTAATAATAAAGATATTACACTATCCACCATTGATGAGTTCCCTTAATTTTATCAGACGACTCTAATAATCTATGTAGTTCTGGAGCCACCTGAGTTTTAAAGAATAAGTCTCTAGTGTTCGCTTCGGAGCTCCACGCTTCAAATGTTCCCATAAGTTTAAACGATAAAAACTCCAAAGTTTCAAAACCTGAAAATAACAGCTCGTGATAAACCCTAAATAACTCACAAACATGAGTCATAGGACACATGTCTTTTAAATATTTCATAATATTAAATGTGGCACTTATTTTTAAAGTTTTCGTTGGATGATTCACATGCTCTCGGGTGCCACATGGCACCTCTCTTTTCTTGACACATCATCCAGAATGGTGTCACCTCTATCACGTCACTTCGTGGGATGGCCCTTTGGGAGTTTAACAAACAATAAGTTCACAAATCACCGAAGTTTCAAAATGATGAAGCATTGGACATTTCAAAGAGTAAAAAGGAATAAATAAAGCATTTAACAATGGAAGTTAAACATGATTAATTAAGACTTAAGGAAAATTACTCAGATTTTGGGGAACCTCTCTTGTGCTATTTTCAAATACCTTGAAGTCCAAACTTCCGAAACACTTAAAGGTAACTCAACGTTTTAATCATGGTCAATTAAGGTTTAAAAGAAATTATTCAAAGAAAAACTCCTTCGTGGATTCAGGATTTGGGAGGTTTCCACCCTGTCACATACAAAGCTCCCGAACATGAACAGTCGAAGTATTAATGGTATTTATGATCAATTAAAAATAATGATTTCGAACGAAGATCACAGATCACTAGGTAGTCAATTCCATTGAGGGTAATAAATTCCTCGTCAGTAAGACTATACAAAGATGAATGAACTCTGGTTTGAATAAAAGCACTTCAATTTCAAAATAATTTTCGCCATTCACAATTAGTTGTTGTATCTATTGAAAAAATCATAGACTTCCCCTGTAATAGGTAACATCACTATGTTTCCTTAGAGATTATGGCTCCGCGGAAAATGGCGAAAAATATCGATGCAACAGGTGAAGATTCAAACTCGAATGCAGACATTCTTTCAGACACTACTCTACGAGCCACAAACACCATTAAAACTTGGACACAAGTTCAAGAGAAAAGAATGAACCAGGATTTCTAGAATTCATTCAAGAGTTCGAGAGAAAAGAATGCATCCAATACACCAGGAGCGGTCATGATATAATCAGGGCCTGGTGGGGACATCCAGAGAAATCTAGAACCGACTCTCATGGTACATATGCCACAACATCTTTAGATGCTCATATGGTGTATGTAGCCATGATGCTATGTTATCTATTCAGGAAGAATATCCCTACACATTTCTCAGTGGAATGGGTATCCATCATGAACGAAGTAGATGATGGTTACACTTTCAATTGGGCCAAAATTCTAATGGATAATTTGGCCAAGGAAACCGTTGATTATAAAACAATGAAATAAAAAGGGTAGCCTGACCATTTTTACATGTCTTCATATGTTATGGATGCTATCTGCATCATGAACCCGAGTTGGATCCTGACCAGTTCTAAGCCTATTCATTTTTACCACACCAAATTATGGGAGAAAGCTAAGGATTTTTTTTATGAAATCTGCCAAATGTTGTAGTACCTATTCACACAACCATTTATGGTCACTTGCCTCACCATACTTCAGAGAGGATTATGGGAAACTGAGTGTTACGCATTATTTTGGTCACCCGAATGATGATTACATAAACATGTGTTTAGGTTCCCAATATAATCTTTATCCTGATAAAAGCAACTTCTTTCCACCCTTACAAGATGAATTTTTGGAAGGCCACCGCAAGATGCTCCCTTTATATAGTGTGAAAATCCCTAATTTCCATATGCTGCACTATAGCCAACCTGCAGGATTTCTGCAGGCTGCTATATAGGCAGGTCGCGACGATGCTTTAAAACTAAAAGAGGAAATAAGTTCTAGCAGTTTCTAGAAGTGGAATCTTCTAGAAATATGAGGTGGCGTCTGTATGGTTACGACCTTACTGACTTCTCTGATTTGATGGGATCATCCTCATCTCTTTAACCACTTCATCTTCTCCTATATAATGATAGGCTTTCCATGGAAAAGGTTAGAGGTACAAGCATAAAGAAGCATAGAGACTGAAGAAAGAATAGGCTGAAGACTGTGTGAAGAATCCTATTCCAAGTGATGCTTGAGGTCTCCATTCATCCATCAATATCTTGAGAGAAATCTTCATGCAAATGTCAGAACAGATGTATGTGTGTGTCAGAACAAATGGCCACTAAAAGGGAACTTGCAACATCAAGGCGATTCAGTTGTATCTTCTACCTTTCATTAATATAATACAGTGGCATGTCTCTTTCCCATAAAACTATTGATATTTTATTACATGAATCCTTGATCACATGTTTAGGTTGTCATTGAATTTCACTATTTCTTCTTTAACATTGGTTGATTTGTGCTATTGCAGATCTAATCTCATAGGAACATCGGAGTAAGGCAGGATCAAAAAAGACATAAGGAAGTGATTCATAAGTTATGTCATCTATTCCTCCTTTGGTAGTTAAAATCAATGATTGAAACCTAGGTAAAGCATCGTGTTTTGTCTTGTTTTTTTCTAGATCCAGGTGGATCTAGGGGGATTAGTTCATGTTTGCATCTACCAATTTACCCGTTAAACAAATTGGCGACTCCACCAGGCAGAGTGCAACTTGATTGTGTTTTTTTGTTGGCCATTCACTCATAACCTATCTCTAACATTCTGTTTCAGTCTCTGAATCTGTGGGAGATCCAATTAGACTCACTGGATTTAAAATTTTCCTAAGACCCTTTGTCCTTTTTGAAAACTTTTCTATTTTGTGAAACGCATCCGCACTGCACCTTATTGGTAGCCTGCGGAAACCTCCCATTTATGCACCCTGGTGGTTAGTTTCGGTGTAGGATTTCCCTTACCTGCATGATTATTGGCCTGTAGAAACCACTCATTTCCACACTACGTTATACTACCTGCACGAGACATTGTTTGAAAACCTTTTGGATTGGGTCTTGACCTCTACTATTGCCCAGTTTTTTCTTCAATCAACTGGAAAGGGATTTTAATACCAGTTCTTGAGTGCTTTTGATTGTTTCAACTTGGTCTTGATTGATTTTAGAGATCGAATGCCTCTCTTTGATTTATTTTTTTCGATTTTGGTTTTTGTTTTTTTATCGACAAGGATATAATCTCTAGACTTGCATCTGAGTGCTTGATCGATTAAAATTATTCATTTGGAGTTGGAATTATAGGCTGGTTACACCTTCTGGATTGCTTAATGATTAGAAAAACATTTCTTGTTCATATTTGAAGAGACATTTTCTCGTCAATTTGTGTTTTTATCTTCATTGAAAGATCGATTTGGGTGCTTGTTGAGTGTTTTATTTTCATTGATTGCTTATCCTTTCTTAGTTCCATCCCTGTTTGGTTTTTCGAAAGGAAAAAATTAAAGTCTTTTAAGTATTTTAGGCAATCATTTATACAGAAAAAATTGGCATTCCAAAAAAATTGAAAAAGAACACAGTGAAATCATATCATTTATGATTGTTTGGTATTGCATTTAAAAGAAGAAAATTGTACATCGTAGTTCGCATTGCTCAAGAAAATTTCTTTCTCCCTACTATAGATAGAATTCATCGAACTAAAGTTTGTATCATTCATCTCTATTTACACATTATTGGGTCAAAGTCTCACATAACATTGGTTTCATTCCCATCTCCCTCTTGCATAACAACAACCTTTAATAATATTGCACAACTCGAAAATTCAACTAGTAACTTTTTCTAGGGATCTTTTACACCAACATTAGTTAGGCTAGAGCTTTGGAATAGGCAATGAGACATACTCTCCAAAGAACAAAACACACCATAGTGTCTTGTGATAGGGAGTGGTCAAATCCATTTGCAACATTTTGTCCTAGGAAGCCCTTCTCACACAAGGGTCAAACCTGAGGTTGCATTGTGATTGACAGAGTTGCTCACCCTGCTTTGTTTATCTCAGTGTAGAGATTAAACGTATTATGGGGGTCGCTTGAAGGTATACCCACAATGATGAGTGGAAGCCTCTCAAGTTGATTTTAGGTTAGATACCCTGGCCTTGCATGTGGATCAGACTGTCGACTGTTGTTTGCGGTAACTTTAGTAGCCTATATCCTTAGGGTCTTACACAAGGTGATTGTTGAGGGGAAAGTCTTCACGATACCCGGAATCGACGTTGGCCAGACTCACTCGAGCTCCTTGGAGGGTATACCCATGATTATGTGTGGGAGCTTGCACCAGAGTGTAAGTCCGTTAAGCAGGTCATCAATGTAACTTTTCCACCCTAGCCCAACCCCTTATTGTCTCGACTTTGTGACGTTGGATTTCATCACCAACTAGTGACTTTGGAATAGGAAGGTCTTGTTTTCTTGGTTTTGATTTCTAGTTTGTACTCGCGAGTGTTGTTTGTTTATGTAGTTGGCCATCGATTTCTTTCATAGGATTTTCAGTTCAGCCAACATTGACCCTCCATGTCATTCATGTAGGATGGGGGGACTACCTCCAGAGGATCTGGAAGTTTCACAACCCTTTCCTTCTAACCCACTGGAAGTTTCTCCTAAATAGAGTGAGATCCAGGACAACATACCTTCATAGCCAGAAAGGACCGATTCCCTAAATTTTTTTTAGCTTCTTTCTTAACCTATAGAATCTTTTTGCCTACCTCCTAGATACGAGAGACGTGTTCTCCACCTCAATTCAGTAGGATAACTTGTTGTTGACACCTTTGGATTACCTCCCAAGATTGTCACCCACTTAGATGACGATTCTCTTGAAGCCACCGACACAACAACTTCTAGACGAAACCTTCCTACCTCAGAAACCAAAGTTGATATACCTGCCACCTATGAACCTCTCAAAACATCTTACACATTCACAATACCCCTGGATTATTTTAATACTATGACGTGCTATTATTTTCCTGGTTTAGAAATGCGGTTAGCTAGCCCCAGTTTAACCACCCCTCTCCAGCAAGCTCATTCTAAGATGATCCCAAATACTATGGCTATTCCCACCATAAATACAGTGGTCGACCAAACACCTATTGGTACACCAATTTTACCTAGTTATATCCCATCCCTTCCTCTTGGGTATAATGCATTGAAGGCTTCTATTCCCGTTCCTACCCAAGTCCCATTCAGAAATCCTGGAATATCCACTCCTTCTGGGCACAATATTGTTCCTGGTTTATTCTAACACTTCCTTAGCCCCCTTCCGGAGGGTCTTATCCATCCCCCATCGAAGGAACCGACCCTAGTGGCACCACTCAGTCTTTTACACCTAATTACCAGATTCTTGCTGGTGGACAATTTCACCCTGGGGGCCAAACACAATCCCCTTTTGGAGGTCAAATCCCAATTGGGACTCAACCCCCACCTACCCCACCCTATGGGGAAAACATATCTGCAGCCTTGGACCAGTATTGGAACTATCTTACCCAAAATAATCCTCAATCGACTAGGGGGCAACAACGTCAAACTATCTCTTTCATACCCCCTAGTGCAGACCAACCATATCCAGGTCCATCCAATCCCATTTGGGGTTCGAACGTTCAACCCAACATCCATGTTCAAGGGAACAACCCTAACCAATACAACCCTATGGGTTACATGCCTCTGCACCAACAACCGAATCTACCTGGATCTTCACATTATATGCAAAGTGCTTATGGTCATACTAGTATACCTATGGGACTTCCTCCCCAAATTCACCAGTACTGCCATGTGAATAGACAGTTACCCTTATTAGCCACCCTGGACCTCCCTGATCTGTCTAGAATTTTAAATGACACTATCCATCACTTTCCTCAGTGGCCCATCATACCAGCCAAACTACCATCCGAAATTCCTAAGTTCGATGGTAAATTGGGAGAGGACCCGAACAATCACGTAATGACTTTCCACCTTTGGTGTTCATCCAACTCTTTGATGGATGTCTCCATTTGATTACGTCTTTTTCAGCGAACTCTCACAGGTTCAGCCACGAAGTGGCATATAGAATTACCATGAGGCTTCTTCACTGATTTCAATACCCTAGCTATGGTTTTCCTCACTCACTACCAGTTTCCAATCTGTTATGAAACAGGGACCGAGATTTCGAGTTCTTTCAAGAAAAGTAAAGCCACTCATATCTCTAATCACATTCATGAGTGGAGACAAAGTCGTCATCTAATCAAACTCGATCTTCCTGATCAGTTATTGGCAGAATGGTTCATGAAATCCTTTGTGAATGAAATATCTAAAGACATTTCTATGGGTGGAGTTTTCACAGAAGAACAAGTGATCAGTTGTGCCTAGTATCTTGATCTCGTTTATTCACAAACCGGTACTCTTTACAATCTGCTCCCTGATTCACCTCATCCTTCTACCACGGCCACCTCAATGACCCAAACAACTTCTCATACCACTGATGGTGTGATAGGTACTTTTCATACTCAACCTCAATCTGCACAGACCTTTCACACCACACCCAAATCCCATGCTTCTAATGTTCAAACTACTCTGACGCCCACCCCTCCCATCGTTAAAACTTTAGAAGTAAACATCGTTCAATCAACTCCTACTAGTCAGAATAAATCGAAAAAAGGGAAGGGTAGGAATAAGGATGATAAGAATAACAACCCACAATTCGATAAGACCAACACACAACCTACTGAAGATAAGGATAAACGCAAACCTTTCTATCCTTTCCTTATCTGTGGTGATGATCACTACACGAAGGATTGTCTGAGATGTGATGAGGTCATGAAGTTCCTCCAAGGAACCCCAAAACCTCCTACCCCTTCCATCTTGTCTCAATCCTTCCCTTCTCAACAACAGGCTCAATTGGTCATCCATGATCAACCCTCTTCCTCCACCACCTCCTATGTACTTATGTGTAACAGTGATCCCAAGAGGAATGACATCACACTTACCACTCATGCCAAAGATTACCTTCCTCCAAGGAGAAAGTTGATGACATACCACCTTTGTTGGTTCAACAATATCCCTCGGCACCACTCTCCAATGGTCCTCTTCATCTCAAATGACCAAACCTTGACACAGTTCTTCACCCTCCTCCCAAGGGTGTGGTTCGAAAGTCTGCCTTCAATCCTCATGCGCGTGCCACCTAGAACTACAGTATAGTAGAAGACTTGGCACAAGCACTGTCTGCAATGTCATCCCTCGAAGTCCTTTAGATTTGTCCTACACAACAGAAGGCACTATTGAAAGCTATCAATGGAATCGACCCTACGTATACAAATTTAATAATATTTGACTTAGAAGATCACATTCCAAGGTTACCCCCTCAACTCACACTTCAAATACAAGTTGTTGTCTCCGACAAGAAAATTTGTAGAACAGTTATTGATGAAGGTGCCTCAACATGTGTCATGTCTATTGCGTCCTAGAAATCCATCGACTCTCCTCCCTTAACTAAATCACACAACACGCTCAAGGCCTTTAATGGCCTTGGATTTAAGTCGTACGGTGTCCTCCCTTCATTTCTTATTATGTTAGAAGGAAAAATAGTCAACGTTGAAGTTGAGGTCTTTGACGCACCTCTTGATTACAACCTTCTACTTGGCCATAGCTGGATCGATTCTATGCATGCAGTCGTGTCTACTCTTTTCTGGATTGTGCATTTTCTGCATCAAGGAAAAATAGTTACAGTGGACCAACTAGCCTTCTTCAAATCTGAAACACATACCAACAACATACCTTTCATATCTAAGACACCCCCAGGTACGATAATGTCAGTGTGGGTCTACTCAAAGATTCCACTCTGATGGGTACATTTCCAATCCCACCACCTGACGTTCCACCACCTCTAGTTGCCTCAATAAACATGATTTCCACCTCCATTCATGAAACCCATTAATCCTTTGACCCGTGGATAATACCTAAACCTGGTGTTTATTCACGCTATGGTTACCAGATACCTTTAAGCCCAGTCGAATCCACCTACCACGCCATTCAATCGGCTGACCCTTCTACTCCCTCTCTCGGTGATTTGTCTCCTGATTCATTCCATGTTATTTTTCCCATGGATGAGATGATTATGTCAGTTTTGTCAATGCCAGATACCCCTTGGGATGATGGAAATCATCGTTCCATTCTCTTCCTAGAACCACACACACTCAAGAGTTACCAACGAATATTGACCCCATTGACCGTTGTCATTATTACTTCGATTCCCGACTCCACACATGATGTTTTATATGAAGGGAACTTAAGAAACATTTCACCCACCATCCCCCTCGACATCTCTATCAAACCTGGAGTTGTTGAAAATGTGCACATCGGAGCTTCGTGTTCCACTAATGAAGTTGTCACGTATAAATCCCTTTTTCAAGAGTTTTGTGATGTCTTTGTATGGAGCTATGAAGAGATGCCTAGTATTGACCCTGATATTGTTGTACACGAAATCAAGACATACCCGGGCGCTAAACCCATCCGGCAAAGAATTTGCCCAGTCCACCCTCACAAAGTAGCTGCTATTAAGCTTGAAGTTGAAAAAATTCTTAAAGCTGGCTTTATTTATCCCGTGGCTTTAACTGATTGGGTATCCAATCTAGTTCCAGTTAATAAGAAACAAGGTACGATCCATGTCTGTGTTGATTATAGGGATATCAACAAAGCTTGTCCTAAAAACAACTTTCCCACCCCGTTCGTTGACCAAATCGTCAACGATTTCACTGGAAGTGAAATCTTCTCTTTGATGGATGGTTTCTTTGGATATAATCAAATCAACATATTACCCGTGGATCAACAGAAAACCGCTTTTATTTTTCCTTGGGGAACTTTTGCCTACTGGAAACTGCCCTTCAGTTTAAAGAACGTCGGTGCCATGTTTCAATGTGATATGTCTTATGCTTTCCATGATATTAAGCATGTTGTACAACCATATTTAGATGACCTACCAACACATTCCATACATCGTAGTGATCATCCGGCCCACCTTTGAGCCATTTTCCTTCGTTGTCGGTTCTATCATATATGCTTAAACCCACACAAATGTGTCTTTTGTGTGGAGTCTAGCTGACTCTTAGGCTTTACTGTGTCACGTCAAGGGATCAGGGTATATCCTTTGAAGGTTGAGGTGATTCTCAATATCCCTCCTTCTTCACTTCGCCAGCTACAAAGTTTGCAAGGGAAGGCAAACTTTCTACGTCGTTTTATCCCAAACTACGTTGAGTTAACACTCAGATTTACTCGACTATTAAAGAAAGTCTTTGAATTCATATGGGACACCACTTCCAACAAAGCCTTTGAAGCTTTGAAATTGGCTTTAACTCGTACCCCACTACTTTTCCCTCCCGATTATAGTTGAGATTATTTCCTTTATCTCGCTGCTTCAGATTCGACCATCGCCATGGTTCTGGTCCAAGAGGATGATTCTCATGACGAACATGTTATTTATTATTTGAGTCGGAGTATCACGACTACCGAAGCCAAGTATTTACATGT
The DNA here is from genome assembly GCA_010110895.2 of Picea sitchensis. Lineage (NCBI taxonomy): Eukaryota > Viridiplantae > Streptophyta > Pinopsida > Pinales > Pinaceae > Picea > Picea sitchensis. The sequence goes on along the minus strand of SNQJ01S0045371.1, from coordinate 37,829 downwards.
TGAAAAACTAGCCTTGGCAGTTGTTCAAGTTGTCCAACGTTTCCGGCACTATATCCTTTTACGCAAGATCACTGTGATTTTCGATTGCAACCCTATGCAACACATTCTTACATGCCAGTTGCTAGGGGGAAAATACTCCAAATGGATTGTGATACTCCAGGAATTTGACTTAGAGTTTGAATGTGCTAAGTCCAAGAAATCCTTGGTGTTTGTTGAATTGATATGTGACCTTCCCTGTTCTGAGACAGAAAATGTAGCAGATGATTCATTACCCGATGAATCCCTTTTTCTAATCAATTTTGATGACCTTTGGTATGGATATATCATTATATATCTCCATACTCAGACTTTCCAGCCTGATTTGTCTAGTATTGACCATTATCGCATATGTTACCAAGCTCGTCAATATATCGTCCTCGGTGATACTCTTTATCGCCATGGAGTTGACTACGTTTTTCGACAATGTCTCACTTATGATAAGGCTGAGAAAGCTTCGAATGAATTCCATTCTGGAGCATGTGGTTGTCACATGTCTGGGTATGCTACTTCCCAAAAGATCTTACGAGGTTGGTATTTTTGGCCTTCTCTATTTAAAGATTGTATTATTGTCGTCCAAAAATTCCATGCTTGCCAAACATACAATAACAAAATAAGATCTCACCCCTCTCCCTTACATACTATAGTTTTTGTTGGACCCTTCGCTAAATGGGGCATCAATTTCAAGACATGTAACCCTCACTCAGCTGGGGGGCATGGGTACATTATTGTAGTTGAATATTATTTCATGAAATGGGTTGAGGCGATGCCTGCATTCAACAACACGGGAAAAACTGTAGCCCTATTCATCTTCAATCACATTATTACATGATTTGGAATTCCACAAGCTATCGTCACCGATAACGGTAGCCACTTTCAAAACTTTATGATGTATGAGCTTACGAAAAAGTTGGGTCTTCGACATGAAAACTCAACCCCCTACTATCCACAAGCCAACGGCCAAGTCGAAGCAATAAACAAAGTACTTATTACCATGCTTCGATGGATTATCAGAATTCACAAAACGATCTGGTACGTGATATTGTTCTCAGCATTGTCGACCTATTGGACATCCATGAAGTCAACCATGGGGTTAACATCTTTCCAATTAGTGTATGGTTTAGAAGTTGTTCTACCGATTGAATGTGAAATTCCATCGTTAAAACTAGTCGTCAAACTTCTGCCAAACACCTCTGCTGAGGAGGAACGTCTATTGTATCTTACATAATTGAATGAAACCTGTCGCGATGCCACCCTAGTTATTGAAACCCAGAAGAAACACGTAAAAGCCCAATACAGCAAACATGTCAAGCCACACGTGTTTTCTAAAGGTGATCTAGTTCTCCTCTATGAACAAGATCATGATTTGCTAGGAGCCGAAAAATTTGAGGCTATGTTGCAAGGCCCTTATATTGTTAAAAGATTTTTGGAGAAGGGAGAATATGAGTTAGTATATTATGATGGCATTCCTTTGAGTGAACCCAGAAATGGGTTTTACTTAAATAAGTACTACGCTTAGTCTATCTCTACATAAGAACTTGTATTTTTACTGTATAATACTCTTGTGTGTTACTTTAGTGTGTTTCTGCTATTTGACTTTTACTCCTGACTACTTACCCTGCATTGTGGTTGGTCTCTAGATGTCGGTGTTTTCGCTACCTTACATTGGCTTCGTCGATGGTACTAGCCGTAGTACCCAGAATTTAGCTTATGTTGCTTGGGAAATTTATGCACCCTCAAATGAACTTATTTGTCTACAAGGTGTTTGTCTCAGTTGAGAAACCAATAATATCATAGAGTATAGCGCTATCATAGAATTATTGACTAGTTCTATTTAGCTTGGGATTCGTCGCTTCATTATACGACTTGATTCATAGCTAGTAGTACTACAGTTAAACAATGTCTATACTATCCGAAGTCCTACTCTATTACGGGTATATTTACGAATCTGACTCTTGGAATGTCATTTAGATTAAATTGAATATCAACACATTCCTATATGTCTAAATACATTAACTGATGCTCTAGCTAATTATGTATTAGACAGACATTTGAGACATTTGTAATTCCAATCAAATTTCACATATTGTACAAAAAGAAGAGTAAACCAGTAAAATCCTCATGTATATATATAATGATATAATGTTTACAAAAAGAGTTTTCATATGAATATTACAATATCAAAATATAGAGCCCTTGGCCCCTACAAAATGGCATCATGGATGCCTCTCGCTATAGCATACTACTGCTCTCGTTACCCTACATAGTAATCGACTAAGTGAGTCAGATACGCCTACAATATGGAGTTGATAACACCTCGGGATCTCCTCGATGGATATGTCAGGGATGTATTTCATCAAGCCTTCTAGGTTCTGCTCTATCTCATCATAATCCTCAGCATCCCATCCAGCTACTACGCGTGCCTCTCCTCGCCTCTGAATAGGAGAAGAGCCTGGGGGTCGGTGTGGCCCTACATCTACATGATCAATTTTTTTTTATTAGTCTTTCAATTGGAAACAAAAAAACATTAAATATTTTAAAACTCATAAAAACATTGTAAAAAGAAAACGTCATTCTTACCTAGATCACCCCATTGAGATCCCTCGGGGAGAACCAAATCTGGACCACCTCAAAATTCTAGATCGGCATAAGAATAAACATCAATCATCAAGATTTGTGGTCCCAACCAATTGAAGAATACATCATCATACTTCAAAATCCGACCCACCACATGTCATATCATCAGATCACACCATCTTTTCATTCGTGGATCTCTCAGGGCTGGTATTACCCATTCCACCTGTAGGCATAGGTGTGGAACTCTTTCTACGAAGAAAGATTCTAAAATGGATCCATAATCGAACTATTTTAGGTCCCCATTCTTACTTTTTGTGAGTTGAGTTTTCATGCTTCATAATACACCGTCACACCAATTGAATACTCGAGGCTCCAAGAATTCAATAGCATATTGAAAGTAAATTTGGAGTGCCATGTGTGGCGAAGCACTCCCTACCATTCATGCAATAGTAAAAAGGATGGTTCTAAGGGTCAAATCTCTCACACCTCGGATTGGTACTTTTCCTTTACGTCTTTCGGCATCAGGTTCACAATGTCGATGAATGTACTCACTTGTGGGAAATCTCCCACCTCGACCACCTGTCAAAGTTACATGTGCCCCACGATGTGACAACCCTGTTAGGAAATAAATATCCTCAATATCCAAAGAGAGGACATGAACACCCACGTGGAACACTTGTTGTTCTGAATCCCACATATGAACCAGATATTCTAGTAATCTCTGTTGGGCTCTCATGCCCTGAACATTGAAGAATTTTAATAGACCACATTGTTGTAGGGCATTCACGGTCCTCAGATCATTTAGATCCATGATATCATCTTCTTTGTTCTCACGCTCTCACCATTCCAACATCTTTGTAAGAAAACACCTGCATGGAAAGAGAGAAGATCTTCAACACACTTTTTCAACATTTTTCGGTATTTTTGTCGAGTCAACGTTCACTTTTCATTATAGTTTTTTGGTCGTCGCGATCAAACTTCAAGTACAGTGTGGAATTTTCATGAGCGTTCCTTAATGCACCTATGAAAATCATTGATTTCTGCAGGGCCCGTTATAGGCCACTCGACGGCCCCAGTGCACGACTAGCAATCCCAAATCATAAAAATATCTTGATTTTTTACCATCAAAAACAAAAATTAATCTGTTTAAAAGATAGAAGATGAGATGCTTACCTCTTTTACGCAATCCATTCATTTAATGATCCCCTGTGGCCTCTACAATCCATCGTCGACGTTGAGGTAAAAAACAAGGGTTTTTGGTAAGCTTTTGACCAAGTGAAAATAAAATGGTGAAAAAGCCTTTTTGCTTCTATTTATTTCTTTTTTATCATTTTTTCCTAATATTTTGTTTTATACAAATACATTTTGGTCAAAAACCCATTATCTCTAAAGGTATTGTAAGTGTTTTGTTCCTTGCAAGAAGAAATTTAGGACTTTGGACAACGAATTATGGACAGTTTTTGTGATTTATTCTATTTTTGTCGCATGTACAATTACTTTTTAGGGTTTTTCAGAAAAAAAACATCAAGCATAGTCTTTGTTCATTCTCGGGCTCAAAAATCGATGAGAACATAACCGAGTATATGTTTGCTGTATTTTCATACTCGTTATGGTAACACGAAAACAATGAGACCTGTGGAGAACTCTTTAAGCTCTTTTCATGCTCCCTAAAAATGAAAAGATCGTCGAGTGACCTTGTTCTTTTCACACTCGTAAAAGTATTTGAAGAAAATGTTTGATGGGTGATAGTTTAGCACTTTTTCAATACTATCAAAGTATTTTACAAAAAAGGAACTGAGAGAGTTCTCTTTTGAGTGTTTTTCCAGACTCTATAAACATGAAAAACCTTCAATTTTTCTATCTTTGGACTCATTAAACAAACATCGATAGACCCATACGAGACCAAATCACTCCTTCTTAGGATTGCTTGTGAAAGTTGGGTCTCGATTAGAAACAATAGAGTTTGGCATGCCATGAAGCTTGAATACCTGATCCATGAAAATTTGGGCCACCGTGGATGCAGTAAATGGGTGGTGAAGAGCACAAAAATGAGCATACTTGGAAATTGCTTGTGAAAGTTGGGTCTCATTAGAAACAATAGAGTTTGGCATGCCATGAAGTTTTGAATACCGATCCATGAAAATTTGGGCCACCGCGTGGATGCAGAAATGGGTGGTGAAGAGCACAAAATGAGCATACTTGAAAGTTCCATCCACTACCACCATTATCAACGGGATTTATTCCCCCCGATTTGGGTAAGCCCAGAATAAAATCCATAGATATATCCTTCCAAATATCGTGGGGAATTGGAAGTGGTTGTAGTGTGCCATGAGTTTTGATCGTTTCTCCCTTGTTGCGTTGGTATCTCACATTCAGCCACAAACTGACGGATGTCCCGCTTCATACCATCCTGTGCCGCTTAACTCGGCTTTCATATGTTTTGCGGAACTCCCCGAAGTGCCCAATGGGTGTAGTGCATGAAGCTCGTGAGTACCGGGTGGATTGAGCTTGATTGTTACTTAAATACACCTTTGTATCGGGCTCATCCCGGCCAAGAGTACCCTGGGGAGTCATACTTGTTCTCATAGCTGTTGAATTAGATGCTAACTTCTTTGGGGTCTTGCGTACCATTCCCGGTACTTTGCGTACCAATCGTGTACAAGGAAAGAGAAAGAGGGATCCTTTGTCTTCATATTTCCGGACAAGTGCATCCCGCCACTACATTGTCTTTTCCTTCTTGTAAATGATCTCATGATCATAGCCAAAGAGCTTAGTGACCCATTTTGTTGCTCCAGGAAATGCGTTGTTCCGTAAAGTATTTGAGGCTTTGATGGTCTCCGGCCTTTAATTTGGAATCGTTTTCCCAAGAGATAAGGGCGCCGTAATTCAACTGCATGCATAATTTCCAACATTTCATAAATTGGTTTCGTCTGTGACTTTTCGGATATTTGTTTGCTCGTAAAGGCTAAAGGACGACCCGCTTGCATAAAGACAGCGCTTACCCTTTCCCTGATGTGTCGTATTCCAACACAAATGTCTTGTGAAGTCGGGAAGAGCCATAATCCGTGAAAGTGGTGTACATGGACATCTTCAAATTTTGAAAGGCTTGAGAAGCTGCAGGGGTCCAGTTCAGAGTTCTTTAAGAAGAGCCGTGAGGTTCGCACCTTTCCATAGTTCCTTTTTGGACAAACTTAAGGTAATACCTTGTGAGGCCTAAAAAATCCACGCAAGCTTTTGAGATTCTTAGGGTGCGCTAATCTTGCATAGCTTCAATCTTTTCTTTGGTCCACCCCGACATCCTTGCCCATGATGACCCAAGTATTCGACTTCGGACGACCAAAAGAACATTTGGACTGTTTGAGGAAAGTCGGTGCTGGGTTGCAGTCGAGAACTCTGATCCACATGAGTCATGGTTCTTCCATGTCTTGCTATATATGAGGATATCATCAAAGAAGACTAGACAAAATGACTAAGGAAGGGCGTAAGACATGGTTCATGAGGATCTGAAGGGTGGAGGGCGCTACACAACCCAAAGGGCATGACTAAAAACTCAGAGTGGCCCCTATGAGTGCGAAAGGTCGCCTTTAGGAATGTCGACTCTTTCATACCTGGATCTCAGAATAGCCCGAAAGGTCAAGTTTGGTGAAGAATTGGGCACCACTCACCATCCGTGAGGTCATCAATGACCGGGAATGGGAAATTGTGTTCGATGGTGAGTTTATTGAGGGCAACTAAGTCGGCATTACCATTCACCAAGAACCTTCTTCTTTAGTAAAATTCATGATCGCACTGGAGGAGTAAGGACTCGTGACTAGGACCTGATGACTCCGCCAGCAAGGAGCTCCCCGGACCATTTTTTCACCTCCCTCATTTTTTTGGGCAAGGGGGTGGCGGTGTGGACGTATGTTGGGGGGAAGTTTTCCTGGGACAAGGGGAATGGAAATGATCATGGACACCGGAAGGAGGGAGTCCTTGGGGAGTGGAGAAGACCGGTTGATGTTTAGACAAGACTGCCGGAGGTCTTGGGGCACTCCGTGGGATCTCTCTGTATTTGAATGGTGCATGGAGTTGGGCTAAGTAATAACTCGAATGATCTTTTGAGCAATTACGCGGTGAGAACCGATGATTTAAGAGAACCCGCAAAGGATGCCTTGAAATTCTGCGTGGACACCTTGGTCAAATTGTATGGTTAAGTTATGGAAGTCCATGAGAATGGGACCTTGCTTCGAGCCATTCGGCACCCAACACAATGTCACAACCTTCCATGTCAATAGAAAACATATGTGATTTGAGAGGTTAGGGAATACCTATTTGGAGACGCATTTTCTACCCACATTCTTCATAGAGCCCCCATTGGCACCGCGATTTGGAAATTATTACCAACATGGATATAGCAGTTAGTTTCTTCGGCAATGTAGCGATGAATAAAGTTGTAAAAGTACCACTATCAACCAAGATGATGACCTTCGGTGCTTGATATAACTGATTAGTTTGAGGGTTTGGGGGGCAGAGTATCCGGTGAGAGCATTGAGGGAGCCGATGGTTCTTCAGAGGGTCGAAGGGTTTATTTCAAGCTCGTAACTCGGGAACAGGGAAGCGTCATCATCGCCTTCAATATCCTCGGCGCCATAAAGAGCTTTTTCTCCTACATTTGTGTCCGGGAAATATTCTGGTATCACAAAGAGTAACAGAGGCCTTTGAGCTGTCGCTCAACCATTTCCAGCCCGAAATAATTTTGATTTTTGCGGGAGCGAGGGAGTAGTGGGGTTTACCGTTTAGTGCGCGGAAAAAGGAAGGTCATGGTTTTGAGAAGAAACGATTGTCTCTTCTTTGGTTTTTGGTAGCTCCAACGTCGAGGGTCGGCTTTCATGAGGACATACCGAACCTCCCTCCTTGAGGCCACCGATAAAGCACTCGAAAGAAAGCATCGGCCATGCCCTCTGTTCGAAAATCCGTGACGCCAAATGTACTTGGCGAAGTCTTCGGCTGTGCTTGATTTCTTCAATTTGGTCAAACGGCCCAAATGGTTAGTGCTCGGCCAAAGCTGCCTCATAAAGCTCGCTAACAAATTGGGTCCAAGCAATATATCCTTGACGGGAAGCCTCCATTGCCAAATCATTGCCGCCGTTTTGATCGTGATGGAGGAACACCATACCGAGTTTGGGCTGTTACTCCAGAATGTTGTAGAGAGGAAAATAATGTTCCATTTGTGTGACCTAACCGTTGGGGTTCTGAAGCCATCAAATTTAGTTACATCCACCCGCTGGAAGGCGTATGTCCCTTTTTTTGAGGATGTGGTTGAAAGGAATGGGAAGAAGTTTCACCTTCCTTCTTTTTAGGTACATCATCATCGAGGGATTTTGAGTTTGCGCAGAGTGCTACAACGATAGATTCAAGTTCATTTTGACTTCCGCCATCATGGACTCGTGATGAAGGACTGGACACGATGCATCTGGAGGCATCAATGGAGGCAATAGTAGCACTAAATTGTTGCACTTGTTATCTCGCAACCATGTTATGTGGTATTAAAGCTTAGACTTAGTTCTTGGTTACGCAAAGCGGCCAAGTGATGACGGGTGAATTGAAAAGGGAGTGGGCTGGGTCGAATTTTTGGCAGAAAAATGATAAGGGTAAAAGTGATAAGGGAAAAAAGATGAATCTAATGGAATAGGTCTCAAATAATGGTGAAAATGGGTGAACTGAAAAGGTAGCAGGCGGGGTCAGAAATTTTGCAAAATGATATGAGTAAAGTGATGAGGGCTAAGAGATGAATCTAATGCGGGATAGGGTCTCAAATAATGGTCAAAAATTTTCTATACTTTGGTCCAACGTTGTAGTGCCGAAATCCCCAAATTATGAACCAGAGTATTCACTTAGCAACCCGGTCACAAATGCGGGTTAATAGATCTTGGTTTGAAATTTGTTTATGTTGTCGCTTTGTTCTCCCCTTACCTGCTAGGTATCTCGGGTTCTGGCTGCATTGCTGGTTTGCCCTCGTGCTATACTGGATATACTGCAGTGGTTCCAACAAGTAGTACTCGGCCCAATATCCTCGTGGCACTAACTATGGAGGATAGACCGTACACTTAGCCGCACTACCCAACTACCCAAGTAATTAGAGAGTACTTCCAGTGTCGCCTTGCGGACACTATAGCAACCGGGCGGCCGATAGTTTATCTACGTAGGGTCGTGAAATCTTAGTCGGTCCTACACGTAAGTCAATGTGCTACCACTGGCAAGGTACCAACAGGGGTTACAAGGTGGCTAACAAATGTGTGCTTAAGAACCAATTTCTTTATTTCCCCGCGAAGGAATCCCTCAACCGCTGGTTTATGCATAAACGACAGATCTCTGTATCTTTAAGATGCCTGAATACGTCTCTACTTTGAAAAAAATACCCACAATTTCCGCCAAGGAAAGTGCTCCGACAATGACTCGTAAGATACCGTATATATAAAATATGTAGAACAGAAACGAAATGCTAGAAAATGATGTAATAACAACAGTAAAATATCCAATATAATATTCACAATACACAAAATGATATAACAATATAGCAAATGTAAATAGCACTTTGAATCGATAGCAATGTTCACAGGCCTAATCGAGGGGGCAACCCCCAATCGAAAGTAAACGCCTCGCTACAATAATATCCAAGCTAGGTTCTCATACCCCCACTTTTATACTAAAAGAAGCATCTAGAGGAAGATCCTTCTAGAAGCGGAAGATTCTATTAGGTCTTCTTACATCCGCCTTATTCTATTTTATTGAAAGGTCTTATTAATATTGACCTTTATTACATCCAAATACATTGATCTACCTATGTGCGGGTTAGGACCTTAACATATACTCTGAGGGACTCGTCCAAAGGATGAGCTTAAATTGACAAGCATATGTTATCCTCCTCAAGCTTGCATAAAAATAAAGAGGTACACACTAGAAATGGTGGGGGGGAATTTGGGAAACGAATGTGTCTTTGTGTCTGTATTAATGGCAGTAAGCATCACTCTTGAACATGACACCCCTCTTTGTCATTTGAATCTAGGTTGGGTAATCCGTTTGTCTCTTGTCTGACTTTCTGCAAGTTCATATCTTGGGTAATCTTTGAGTCAATACTGCCAAGATCATTATTGTGTCATTCATATGTTCAAGAGAAGTTCAACCAAAACCTTCTATCAAGTCGGCCATTTGCAATTGTCCATTCTTACCATGTCGTCCTTCCTTGTGTCAGTCCCAAGTCACATATGTATTTTTCTTTACCCTAAATCTATTACTCATTTCATGTCATTGATGGGGGATACATCAAGGCCCTCCTATGACAAGTTTTTTCCTGTCGACTTCATCTCATTATCTAGGAAAAAGACTTAGAAATTATTTAGTACCTTAGAGCCTGCATGCCTCAATGGCAGGTTTCTTTTCTTTCTACAGTGGATTCACATCATCGATCCCTGATCAAGATATTCTGTCAAGTGTTTGAATTCAACTCATTTATTCACACTTGTTGGATTGTACTAGAGTACCTTGGGGGTCATTGACATGATTGGTGATTTCCCTCACACTTGTTAATAATTTTCATCAATGACTGGTAATCAAGTGTTTTCTATTCACATTCGACTTCAACATCTATAATCACATGACTAGAATTGTACTAATGGGTGATGGATTGAAGACCCTGGACTTCACCATTTTTGGTCCAGGTTGCGAAAGAGTATTTGTGATTTGTTTTGACACATAGATCCACTTTGTATGTCTCGTAGCTATGTTCGTACTAGAGTTTTCAATGCATGGATACACAATGTATTCCTAGTGGCTATGCAGAATCTTCTTGACATGGATCCACATTGTATAATTGGTGTCCATGACCTACATTTATGATTTCAATCATTTATGGTCTGAACATGGGAATGCCTACTTCAGACATGGTGTAATATTGTACAGATGATTGATTGTTTGCAGGTTCCTGATTGGTGCGCTCCTAGTTCTTGACACATACTTACTTATTTTACAAAGTATTTTGGTTGTATCAAGTTCCAACCTCATGCTTTGGGGGGAATTTTTTTACACATTATTTTGGTCACCCGGATGATGATTACAAAAACATGCATTCAGGTTCCCAATATAATCTTTTTCCTGAGAAAAGAAACCTCTTTCCACCCTTGCAAGATGAATTTTTGGAAGGCCGACGTAGGCTGCTCCCTTTATACAGTGCATAAATCCCTAATTTATGCATGCTGCACTATAGCTAGCCTATAGTATTTCCACAGGCTTCTATATAGGCAGGTCGCAGCGGCGCTTTAAAACTAAAAGAGGAAAGAAGTTCTAGTAGTTTTTAGAAGTGGAATCATCTGGAAATATGAGGTGGCGTCCGTATGGTTACGACCCTAATGACTTCTTTGATTTGATGGGATCATCCTCATCTCTTTAACCACTTCAGATTCTCCTATAAAATGATAGGCTTCCCATGGAAAAGGTTAGAGGAAAAAGAATAAATAATCATAGAGACTGAAGAAAGAATAGGCTGAAGACTGTGTGAAGAATCCTATTTCAAGTGATGCTTGAGGTCTCCATTCATCCATCAAGATTTTGAGAGAAATCTTCATCCAAATGTCGGAACAGATATATGTGTGTGTTATAAAAAAGGGCTATTGAAAGGGAACTTGCGACATCAAGGTGATTCAGTTGTATCTTCTACCTTTCATTAATATAATACAGTGGCACGTCTCTTTCCCATAAAATGATTGATATTTTATTACATGACTCCTTGATCACATGTTTAGGTTGTCATTGAATTTCACTATTGTTTCTTTCACGTTGGTTGATTTGTGCTATTGCAGATCTGATCTCATAAGAACATCAGAGTAAGGCAGGATCAATAAAGACATAAGGAAGTGATTCATAAGGTGTGCCATATATTCCTCCTTTTGTAGTTAAAATCAATGATTGAAACCAAGGGAAAGCATCACAATCTTTCTTGTTTTGTTATAGATTCAGGTGGATTTAGGGGGATTAGTTCATGTTCACATCTACCGATTTACCCTTTAACACTTAGGCAAGCTCCCAGATTGGTTCATTGAGGATAATTTCTCCTACATTAGAGTTTTTGGTTGATTGGTTACCCCTCATGCTCTCCCACAATTTTTACCCGATAGGATGGTGTGAAGAGATGTGGAATATCATACAATGATGAGAGGTATCGGCAAGGAGCTGAAAGAAGCTCATAAAAAGGTATGGACACATTTCCCCATTCAAGTTGGCATGTTTACATTATTGGATTTTGGCCACTCTAAAGTTGAGGCTGTGACTGTGGAAGATATTAAATTGGTTGACATTGAGTTCAAAAAACATGATCCACATAAGATAGTATAAAACCATATGGCTCAGTTCAACATGAAGTAGTACATGCATGAGAATTACTCATATGATGAAATATTCAAGGGATTTTGGTCTTATGAGGAAGTCGAAAACATATTCCTGACCCTACCCCCAGACCAACAAGCTAGTTTCCTCATCTATCAAAAACACAGGCGGAACAGTTTGCCAAAGATACTGAAGGGATAATCAATATCCACGCCTCCTTCACAGGAAGTGAAGTCTATAGGATCTGAGTTTATCTCCTCCACTAAACCCAAAGCCAAAAAATTACCCAAAATCACATAGGTATTATTTCAGGAGATAATGTTAAGAACCAAACATCAATATAGCATATAAAAACCTCAGGAAAATTACTCAACGCCTTGAAAAAGAGATAATTTCAGATAATAAGCCTCTTCGAGGGGGCAACCTCCTTTTACCCCACTTAAATGTTCAAGTACAAGATG
>SNQJ01S0045371.1:625-16378 GCA_010110895.2 Picea sitchensis | reverse complement strand
CTCGATAACCAAAAATGTGGATAACACACTATAAGAGAAATTGTAGGAATTCTCAGCTCGTTTCTTGAAGGTGTACAACTCAATCCCTGTAGAAGTCAAGCCGCCCCCGGAGCTACGCAGTTGCGGTAATCAGATTCCTTTGACAGTGATTTCACCCTGTTGTTGAGAGAAAGAATATCAACAAGTCTAGATGCTATAATGAGTAACTCTGTCTAAGTTGAAGTAAACATGATGGTGTCGGGGAAAATAAAATCGAGGTTCAACTGAGGCAATAAGAGACCCCAGGGAGATGCACAACCATTGACGTCACGGTCCTCAGATGACAAATTTGACATGATTATGAATACCATGGAGAAGATGATGGAGAGAATGTCCATGGGAAATAGACCTACTGCCCGAGAAAAAAATGACCCACAGCCTAGGAATCAGGACCTCAGAAGGGTTCAAGTCTCTCATATCAGATAGAGGGAACAAAAAGAGCATAGGGATCAAGGTGACCAGCAGAAAATACCTCCATTCCAAAACAACTACGCAAATGACGACTTCGATCAAGCGTTTGAATACCAGATGCATTATTGCAATGACAAAAAACCTCGTGTGTTCTTGACAAAGAGAGAGCATGATCGGTACATGAGAAAAAATGACGACTTCGTGTTGGAGACAGACGATGATGTGATACTCGAAATAGATGATGTTCCATATTGGGAGACAGAAGAGTTCAGGAAAGGCTATCAGAATGCTATCATGCAGTTCCATAAGAAATATAACCTCCAGAGAAAAGACGCACCTACCGAGCCGCAACAAACGAACCCCATAAGGAAACCTTCGACGGACACCCTTTCCACAAGCCAACCGAGGTAGGATAGCATGACCAAGTATGTGACGGAGAAGGATAAGTCGAAGGAGGAGCTCTCTAAGAAAGATCTCGATGCAGGCCAGGAGGTAGGTGGAAAAGATGTAGAGAAAGTCTGTCCCCCTTTCAATTTTGAACATCAGATGGCCAAAATAAAAATCTATGTCTCATTCAATGAACTTATTAGAAAGGGAGAGTATTGGGAGAAAATAATCAAAATGATGAAAATGGGAGGGACCTCGGATACTTTAAATATTCAAGATGATCAACCCGTTATCCTTTTTGGTCTGTCGGTTGAAGAGACAAATGATACCGAGGACGTCCCTCCATTCTACGTTAGTCTAAGGGTCCATGAAATGACCCTGCATAATGCCATGCTGGATTCTAGCACATCGCACAACCTCATGGAAAATGTGATCATGGATGAATTAGGTTTGGATATAACGAGGCCATACAAAGACCTTTTCTCTTTTGATTTGAGGAAATTCAAGTGTTTGGGCCTCATCAAAGACCTAGTTGTGTCATTGGCTCAAATCCCCTCAAAGAACATGGTTATGGACGTAGTCGTCGCGAACATACCCCTAAATTTTGGCATGCTTCTATCAAGGTCATGGGCTACGAAGTCAAAGGGCACTTTGTAGATGGATATGTCATATGCCTCCATCCCTATTTTTGTCCATGACAGATGAATGTACAGAGAAGTTTTGTTGAAATACATGGTAAGAAGCAAGACGCAGCCAAATAACCATCCTATATATTCCATCGACACTGAGGTTGGTTCTTCTATACTCTACAATGACCTGAGTTTCAAAGAGGAAGAGTCGACAACCATCATGACAACTAACGAGAAAACCGTGCGAGAAACGACATAGTGCTCCGACCCAAAAGACCACGTAGAAAACAAGGTGTGGAACATGAGTTTTGATGGCACAGTTAGCAAAGAAGGGATTGGGGCTGACGTATGGGTAATCCCCCCTGAAGTGGGAACAAAGTTGTGCTTATACAAGATCGTGTTTGAATGCACCAACTACATGGCCGAGTATGAAGGTTGATTTTGGGCCTGAAAGTGTTGAAAGAATCAGGTACAAAGAGGATAGCAGTGCGTGGAGATTCTAAACTGGTCATAAACCAAGTTAAAGGCATATATAAAACAAGACACCCTAGGTTGAGAGCATACAGGAACTTGGCGTTGGACCTGCTTGAAGAATTTTCAGAGTATGATCTATCTGCTATCCCAAGGGATAAAAACCAAATCACTGACGCTTTGGCCACCTCGGCCTCATTTTTCAAGATCCCCATCTACCCCAACAAAAGGTATGAAATTGAAGTCAAGCATAGGCCGACAGTGCCTGACAATATAAAATACTAGCAGGTGTTTGAGGATGACAAGAAGGTAGAAAGATTTCTTCAGATCAGCGTCGAGTTCGCTAATACTCACATTGATGATGATTGCTGCTGCAACGAAGATGGGAGCACGGATGCGCACAGTAATGATGAACCTTTCCAAAACCAGATTGCATGAAGGGGCATAATACAATTGAAATATAACATTATTCCGAAGGGGTTAGTGCCACTGTAAAAGTTGTTTGAAAAAAATGACGTGGCTAAAAATCCCAAGATCACTGCAAGCAAAAAATACATGGAAGACTGCAATATCAGGACTGAGGAGAACCCAAAAATGATAAAATTATTGAAAATGCTCAGTCCATAGGTCAAGAAAGACTACTTCAAGCTCATGAAGGACTTCCCAGATGTTTTCGCTTGGAGCTACAATGATTTGAAGGTGTACGACACCAATGTAATACAACATGTTATCCTTCTCAAAGAAGATCAGAAACCTTTCAAACATAAGCTGAGATGGATAAATCCCCTATTGCAGCCTCTGATAAAAAAGGAGGTAAAGAAGATTTTCGACTCTAAGATTATTGTTTCTTTGCAATTCTCTAAATGGGTAGCTAATTTGGTACCCATAAGAAAGAAGAGGGACGAGATAAGACTGTGCGTAGAATTCTAGAATCTAAACAAGGTGTCTCTTAAGGACTACTACCCTCTTCCAAAAATGGACTATATCCTGCAAAAGGTAGTGGGGTCCCAGAAGATGTCCATGTTGGACGGTTTTTCAGGGTATAACTAGATCATGGTTCACCCAGATGACAGAGAAAAAACATCTTTCACAACTCCATGGGGAACGTTCATGTACGCTAAGATGCCTTTCAGTCTGATGAATGTTGGTGCCACTTTATAGAGTGAAATGGACATAGCATTTGTTGACAAAAAGCAAAAGTTCATTGTAATCTATTTGGATGACATCACGGTATAGTTTTCCTCTGACAAGCAACACCTCAAGCACCTAAGGAAAGTATTCTAGAAATGTAGAAAGTTCAACATATCGCTAAATCCAAAGAAATCACATTTTGGGGTGGAAGAAGGGAAGCTATTAGGACACATTATCTCCAAGCAAGGAATTAAGATAGACCCCAACAAGGTTGAAGGAATCTTGAATATCGACACCTTGCATAGTAAAAAAGAAGTGCAATCCTTCCTGGGAAAAGAAAACTTCTTGAGGAGATTCATCCCGAACCTGGTAGAAATCATAGAACACATAACTTGCATGCTCAGGAAGGGAAATGAGATCAAGTGTAACTTGGAGGTAAAGAAGTCTTTTGAAGATATGAAAGTGGTGCTGACTAAGGCTCTTGTGCTAGCCAGGCTGAACTTTACGAAAGATTTCATCCTGTTTTCATTTGCCTCAAAACACACTATTACCAGTGTCTTGTTGCAGAAAGACGAGCAGGATTTTGAAAAACCCATAGCCTATTTCAGATGGACATTGTATGATGCTCCACTAAGGTATGACATCATGGAAAAACAAGCATACGCCTTAGTGAAAGATTTGAAAGAGTTCAGGATATACATATTGCACTCCCATGTCATCTCTTATGTGCCCAGCAACTTAGTAAAGGATATCCTGACTCAACTCGCCCCGATGGAAGGAGAGGGAAGTGGATAGCGGCCATGCTAGAATACGATATTGACATCAAGCCTAAAAAATTGATAAAGGATTAGGGCCTTGTGAAGTTAATGGCACAGTCTGATTGTGACGCTGTAGGAATGAATTTCATCATTGATCTGTCAGAATGCCCTCAAGAATAAAAGACTGTGCAGGTGTCTCAGGAGTTCATTGATTCTCCATGGTATGTAGACATCATCTATGTGTTCGAGAATCTCCAGGCCCCATCGGGCGTAGGTAATACTAAGGCCAAATTTCTCAAGCTTAAAGCAGTTAATTTCTACATCTTGGACAATTCACTCTACTGGAAAGACCCTAGGGAATATTGTTGAGTTGTTTGTTGGTGGATGATGCAAAGCGGGCCATACAAGAATTTCACAAAGGTGACTGCGGAGGACACCACTACTGGAAAACCACCACGCACAAAATTCTGAGGGCAGGTTACTACTAGCCTACAATCTTCACTTACGTTTATAAAGAGGTCTCCAGCTAACATGAATGTCATATTTTTGACGAGAGAATAAAGTTGCAGCCCCTGCCACTAAAGTTGATCTCAGTCGAAGAAAATTTCATGCAATGGGGTCTAGATTTCATAGGAGAAATAAATCTTCCATCCTTCATGCAACACAAATGGATACTCACGGCCACCAACTATTTCATGAAATGGATAGAGGCAATCCCCACAAACAAAGACACCAACGCAGTCATCATCCAATTCCTGGAGACAAACATCTTGTCGAGGTTCAGATGTCCCGTCAAAATCATAACAGACAGTGCAACCGCATTCAAGTCTAAGAATATGGAAAAAAAAATTTAGGATTATAATATAACCCTAGGGAATTCTATGGTGTACTATCCACAAGGAAACGAGTTAGCATAATCCTCAAATAAGAGCCTAACCAGGATCATCAAAAGGCTTCTACAAGACAATAAGAAATATTGGCAGAAAAATCTTATCCATGCATTGTGGGTAGATCGGGTCACCACTAAGAAGTCCATATCAACGTCGCCTTTCCAGATCGTATATGACACAGATGCCATATTCCCTACCTCACTAGTGCCACTAGTTATAAAGTTGTTGCAAGAGCAGGAGGTCGAGCCGAATGCCGCGCAGAGGAGAATAAATTAGTTAATTCACACACAGTAGGTGAGGGAGCAGGTGTACGATAGATCATAGCTCCATCAGGAGAGGATAAAGAAATCCTTCAACAATCATTCTAAGAAGGGATATTTTCAGATTGGAGATCTTGTGTTGAGATGGGACACGAGAAATGAAGATAAAGGGAAGCATGGAAAGTTCGAGCACCTTTGGATAGGCCCTTTCAAAATCAACACGTACCACGGGAACAATGCTTATTTCCTAGAAGGATTAAATGGATAATTCCTTGGTTGGGGGCCTGTAAATGATAGGTTCCTCAAGCATTATCTAATGAAATAAAATTTGTTTAAGTCATTTTTCATTGTAAATAGTCGTTCTATTTTTTTTTTTCGTCGAGCTAGTAGGTCAGCAGAAAATTAAAGGCCGAAGTGAAGGACCTAAGTTTATGCTGAAGTTTTAGAAGCTACGTCCATAGGATTAGTTTGTTTTCTGTCTTTCATTTATTTCTCTCAGTGTCTAAAGGTCAAAAAAATCCCAATGGTCAGGCACATGGTCTATTTTTCTTTGCTACCTTGCGGGGAGGATAACATCCCCGTTGGAGCCAGCTGTTAGTGCTGCCATTTTTGTTTCCATTTAGAGTCAGTTTTAGTCAGGGTATGGCCCATGCACCCAAACATGTGAAGTCAGGTATGTAGCACCGTTGGGTCAAAGTCAGTAAGTCATTGGTTGGCCCTTGGAAATGGGAAGGGATGTCAGAGTCGAAACTTGCGTAAGTGGTACGGGTATGTCTTTTCCAAAGAGTTGAGTCTTGTTAAGAAACTAGTCTCTACATGCCCCAAGTTGAGTCAAGTAGTTAATGGAAGTTGCATTGGCAAGTGCAACAACTATTATTAGTTCATCATGAAGGCCGAGGGAATGAAAAATCACGGTGTTTGTATCATGCATGCCTTGAAAACCTTATTGCTTGTATTCTACATGCGGGGATGTGCCATGGAAAATCTGCAATTTGATTCAAAACATCACATCGCCATGAATTCATTGTTCTCCAGTATGATTCCTCCTTCTACCCAACTTGTTATAAATTTCATATGCTCGACACTCATTTCAGTCATGAAACCAGGTTCACACTATGTTTGCAATTTCCCTTGCCAGTCTAGGTTGATCAAATTTCCCTCCCTATACATTTGTTGGATACACTGCATGCAGAATACATGCTGGTCGCACCATGGAGACCTCCCAAAGAATAAGGAAAGGTGCACGGAGTAGCAGAATTGCCAGGTCCAAGCCCCAAAATGACTGGGATTCGTTCTCACCTGCAACAAGCATTCCCAAGGACATGAAAGGAGTTATTCTTTTACCCACAAAGATAATCAGATCAAACCAAGCGAAACCTGAAGCGAAAAGACTAGCGTAGGGAGGAAAGATAGTGGAATCCTCGTCTCCCCTACAACAAATACCTTGGAGAATGGGTAGGCCAAGAAAGAATAAGGAAGCTAGGGAAGCTCGATTTTCAGAAGAGCTGTGTGCCATATCCTTGCCCAAAGAACTACTCATGTGCACCATTTGGCTGGAGCCTGCTAGGGGATTGAGCCGTGAAAGCATGAGAAAATCAAGGGAAATGGATACCACATGAGTGAATGATCAAGAGACATCTCAGCAATTGAAGTAGGCAAAGCTAGCTATCGTTGAACTCTACCAGGAGAACATGGAGTTGAGACAACAGCTAGCGACAAAGACTATGGAAGCGTTAGCAGCGCAAGGTCACGAAGGGAACATGTCATGGCTAAAAAGACATCTCAAAGAGGAGAAAGACACCATTGTACAACTACGAGAAGCACCGAGGCTGTAAGAGGAAAGACATACAAAGAATTCCAGGGAATGCGAAGCAGCTGAGAAGGAAGCCCGCGCGGCTCTCGCCAGCGCGTAGAAAAAAATAGTTTAGCTGGTATTCGTCTCTACATTCACAAACATAAGACAAATATTGGAATTTTTTGAAGGACACGTTTCCCTAAAGCACTCTACCATTTTGATAATGGCCGTGAAAATCAAACAACCACTTTTCGTGCACATTTTTCCCAGCAAATGAGCGTGCAACAAAAATCAAAGTCGTTATAGAATATATCAAATTCATGGCAGACACATGTCCACTTAGGCATCTGATCAAAGGGAAGTAGTTACACATATTTTCCTCATATCGAGACCTAACCGATGATCATATCCTCGTGGAAAATTTTTGAATAGTCATGTGTAAATAGACGTGATTATTTCCTATTTTTGGAAAGCGCCATGGGAAGAGTCTCCAATGCATACTACTCAGTTTCCTAGTTTTAGGGCTAGCAGTTAGAAAGTAGGGTAGCCCAAGAGACACCCTCGTTTATGTATTTCATCTTTTCGATGTAAGCCAGGTTGGTTGGAAAAATTGGTAGATGATAACTATTGTATGTAATTTGCGTTTTTGACCGAAATTTAATGCAAAGGTCCTGTAACTTGATAAAAAGATTCTAATTGTAGCATTCATATGTATTGTGTATCTTTCTTTGCATATGTACTTCCTGTCATCTTTATTCATATCTTTTTTCTGTCTATTTCGGAACGAATTTTCGAACCTGTGGATTCTCTATGCAACGCTCCTTGTTCGCGCCACTTAGACAAAACATTTTCTTCTAAAAGCTAACTTTGAATTCGCCGGCGACGGTGCTCCGAGTTACTTCCTGTGTTTTCTCCCCACCACACACTACAATTTTACACTGAAGATTGTTGCTCACTTAGCCTTATCCTCCAAGTCCAGTCACTGAGTCATTTGTCTCTGTCATTTTCTCAAATCGACTCCATAGCCCAAGTCTTACTTTCTTGCGCCAATATAACTAGAACTGATTACATCAAAGTTGTTAAATATATCCACTTC
Source organism: Picea sitchensis (assembly GCA_010110895.2). NCBI lineage: Eukaryota > Viridiplantae > Streptophyta > Pinopsida > Pinales > Pinaceae > Picea > Picea sitchensis. The sequence continues at coordinate 8,511 of SNQJ01S0045371.1, read as the reverse complement.
TTTCAAAGCCATATCCCGTGCGGAGACTGCGCCTCCCAAGAGAGCCCTCTCTCGATCCGGAAGTCTAGTTTCGGGTCTCAAAGTTGGATGAAAAAGTTACCTTCATCGACTGTTATCAGCCGAACAGATTTACAGAGTGCTAACACTTCCCTGCTTCATTTCTTTAAGACAACCCTTTAAATGCCATAAATCACTTAAGTACCTCATAATTTATCAATTATTATTTTCCCTTAAAGAATTATGATTGCCATAGCTAGGTTCCTCTACCCTTTTTCGAAATACTACCCTCTAAACATTATGAGGAATAAACCAACTTATAATTAATAATTACTATTTATCATATAGGGATTCCATTGACAACATTAATGAATTCAACATGTCCTTATTTAATTCCTTGTTCTAAAGGCAATTAAGACTATTATAAACGATAATTGCAATAATCGCAATTAAACTATTAAAACTGATGCAAAACAATTAAAATATTATAAATGAATAATTGCCATAACCATAATGGAATCATTCAAACTGTTGTAAAAAGGAAAAACGATCAAGGCTATTATAAATATTTAATCACAATATCCATCATTAAAACAATAAAACTGTTATATACTCAATTATTAATTCGTTCAATATACAATCGTTGTTTTTAATACATCACTTCCATAAATCGCTATGATCACAATTAAACTATTATAAAGGAATATTTGCCATAGCCATAATTAATAAATGAAACTGTTGTAAAAAGAAAGGCGGTCAAGCTATTAGAGCTAAAATTACAATATTCATCATTACCATTTAATGGTTATATACACAATTATTTAATTTGTCCAATGCCTATTCGTTGTCTTAATACATCACTATCATAAAATCGCTACCACTATAATCACTGCTGAAATAGCCACTGCAATTATTTATTTCTTTCAACCTACCATCTCTGCCAATAATTATATCACTACCACACCATCAATATGAATCCCCTACATGTAATCCTACTGTCAAAACTTGGTAAAAACATTGGTTCAATGCCCCAATCATGCTGAGGCGTAGTCGCTATAGGTGAGGGCGAGGAAGGGCTTGAGAAGGATACACAGTTTAGGTGATGCTACAGGAAGGAGATAACTCGTTCATTGGGTGAGCTCGATCTCTCTTAGGGAACTGGTGCGTTTAAGTTGTCAACAAGACAACATCAATAAATATTCAAATATTTTCTTTACCACAGTGAATGCAAATCGCACAATCCCAAAAGTGGATCGGTTCTAAGGGAGGGGCGATTTCCTTTAAATATTTGTAGTTCTAGGTGAAATTAAGGAATTCTTGCAAGGGCGAGGTGTAAACAAAAACAACAACGATCCTGAAACATGTGCGAGCAAGGGTGTATGTGATTATTCTGGTAGATATCAAGGACAAAATACAGACAAAATCTCAGACGTGATTCCCTCTCCTCCCCCGCCATTCCTTTTATAGAGTTTTCTTAGATATTTGTTTCTAAAATCCTCATTAATTTATGTTTATTAAAATTTAATTAGGATAAACCTCCCCCATACACATGTCACCCAAGTGTTTTCACCAGAAAATAAATTTATTAATTAATTAAATTTACCTATTTTCCTCACCCACCTAAAAGTGTCCTAAAAACACTCTTCGGTGTCCCTTTATTCCCTTACATTTCTTAAATGACTGACACCTTTCTTAAAACCTAGTTGAGTTCACAATTAGAAGGTTCCAATGACTAGATTCCATACTATGTTAGAAATTCCCCTTTTTCTTTAAGTTTCCCCTTTGTAATATCCCTCGGTAGAACCCCAATTGTAAATATGAATTGTAAACATGTTTTGTAGGCTGGTGAGCCAAGTGTTGATAAGTTGGTGGGCTTATGTTTTATTTAGGCTGGAGAGCCTAGGTGTTAAAGGCCAAGAGTCTGATTTTTGTATATGTAATTATGCATAGATCATTAATAAAATATAAACATTGCTGCGTGAAGACCAACCACGAAGAAAGATTGATGGGGGACTAAGCTTCCATAAGGTTGGGTAAGGTAGGAGGCTAAATGTGTGGGCCTAGGGGATAAGCTAGGGGGCTTACCTCTAAAGGGGATAATAATTTATTATTATTTCCTAAAGGCTAAGGTNAGGGAACTGGTGCGTTTAAGTTGTCAACAAGACAACATCAATAAATATTCAAATATTTTCTTTACCACAGTGAATGCAAATCGCACAATCCCAAAAGTGGATCGGTTCTAAGGGAGGGGCGATTTCCTTTAAATATTTGTAGTTCTAGGTGAAATTAAGGAATTCTTGCAAGGGCGAGGTGTAAACAAAAACAACAACGATCCTGAAACATGTGCGAGCAAGGGTGTATGTGATTATTCTGGTAGATATCAAGGACAAAATACAGACAAAATCTCAGACGTGATTCCCTCTCCTCCCCCGCCATTCCTTTTATAGAGTTTTCTTAGATATTTGTTTCTAAAATCCTCATTAATTTATGTTTATTAAAATTTAATTAGGATAAACCTCCCCCATACACATGTCACCCAAGTGTTTTCACCAGAAAATAAATTTATTAATTAATTAAATTTACCTATTTTCCTCACCCACCTAAAAGTGTCCTAAAAACACTCTTCGGTGTCCCTTTATTCCCTTACATTTCTTAAATGACTGACACCTTTCTTAAAACCTAGTTGAGTTCACAATTAGAAGGTTCCAATGACTAGATTCCATACTATGTTAGAAATTCCCCTTTTTCTTTAAGTTTCCCCTTTGTAATATCCCTCGGTAGAACCCCAATTGTAAATATGAATTGTAAACATGTTTTGTAGGCTGGTGAGCCAAGTGTTGATAAGTTGGTGGGCTTATGTTTTATTTAGGCTGGAGAGCCTAGGTGTTAAAGGCCAAGAGTCTGATTTTTGTATATGTAATTATGCATAGATCATTAATAAAATATAAACATTGCTGCGTGAAGACCAACCACGAAGAAAGATTGATGGGGGACTAAGCTTCCATAAGGTTGGGTAAGGTAGGAGGCTAAATGTGTGGGCCTAGGGGATAAGCTAGGGGGCTTACCTCTAAAGGGGATAATAATTTATTATTATTTCCTAAAGGCTAAGGTGGTCAATTGACCAACTGATGTCCTAAGTTCCTGGGACAGGGGAATGAATGCTACAGAAGTCAGTCATGTTGGGGGTTCGCTGCCCATTATGTCACCCTCTACCTGAGTTCGCTGGGATCGGGGGCGTTTGAACCATTTTCCTCTGCGTCTTCCCTCGACATAACCTGGCACATCTGAGAAACTAGAGGGAAGGGAAAAAATCCGACTTGTGTGTCATGTGAAACCGGGTTTATCCACACTGCAAATCTGAGTTCGTGCTTAACTGTCTAGGTTGTTGTTGGTTGTGAAACCTGAGCATATCGTAATTGTCTGTGTTGTGTGTGTGATAACTATGGGTTGTTGTGGCCATGCAGTCCCTTGGATGAGTGTGATTGGCTACCGTCATCTGTTTCTTGCTGAGTCTTACTATTGTTCTCCTTGTGTTGGAACGGAGCTGAAGAAGCAGGTTGTCAGGCCTGTGTGCAACACTCTCTCTAGATGAGGTAGGTCGTTGTGGTTGAAGAAGCAGGTTGTCAAACCTATGGGTGACTCTCTCCATGTGAGAGAGTGCATAGAGGAAGTGAGAACTCCTGGAAGGGATCCTGTAGCTGCCACAGAGCTTGGAGAATTCCAGTCCGTCCTGTTGCTGAAGCCTAAGGGAAGGGAGGTTTAGTAGCTGAAGGAATGTCTTGGTGATAGTGAAGGTGTATACTCCTGCGGTGGGATAGGCATGTGGGGAATGCAAGTCTATGAGCAGTGGGAATAAGTGGCTCCTGGGAGATAATCCTTCCTAATAAACTATGTGTCTTTCGTTGACCTTGCCTAGCCTAGGATTCCCTTGCTGAGTGTAGCTTAGTCCTAGCTCGGGGGTGACCTACTGTTGAGACTGATGAGTAGCGCGGTCTATGGATGGGAGGTTCGTGGAAGGTCTGCACATAGTTGGTGGTGTTACACTAGTTTAAAAGATAAGTATTAATTATGTACTTAATTTAAATGTGATGCATGTCTATGTTTTGGAAATGTTATCATGTATTCCATTGCAAGTTTGAATTGTTGTTAATTCTATTGAAGTCTGAATGGCAGGAGTAACTCCATGTTAAATGTGTTAATTTGATTTAATGCATATTATATATAAGTGTATGTTCCGCATAGTAGCATTTCCCGACAATGGGGTTGATGGTCAGGGATGTTACAATATGGTATCAAAGATTTAAAGGCTAAGTTAAGGTTGTGTTGGTAGCATTACCCGGTCTTTGGAGGGCCGGGGATGTTACAAAATTGTATCATGGCATGGTTACAACACTGAGCTTGGATGGGCCATGTTAGTGGAAGTTGAAGAAAGAGTTTTGGAAGGAGTTGTTGTTGAAATGGAAAAAAATCATGTTCTAACCCATGGTTTCAACGCTAAGCCTGGATGGGCTGGGTAAATGGTCATTGGGCCCAAGGTTTCATGTGGAAATTGTGTTAAGAGGAACCAATTTTGGACCTCAGAAACATTCCTGAGTGTCAAGAGGTTATCTTCGCTGTGTTAAGAAGCTCAGGAGGAGTAGCAGTATCGTAAAAACATGACAGAAGTGGTGTTGGACCACATAGTAATGTGTGAACTAGTGAGGTAACAAATAAGTTTCAATTATTTCTCTCATGTGAGTTTTGAGTGCAAGGAGTGCATAGGATGAACTCTGTACTAAGTTTAGAGAGATAGAGTCACTAAGAACTCTGTAGGGCTCTGCCAGGATGGCATCAAGTGAGTGCAAGTGTGCACAAAGAGAACCTTTTGTTGATTTTGGGGACAAGAGTATCAGAGGAAGATACTCATAGAGCGGTTGAACACTCTGTAGAAAAATCTTAGCAAGGTGTGCTTAGAGAAGAAGGTTTCTAGGAGGGCATGAAGTTTTCCTTTGAAAGGAAACAAAAAGGTTGAGAAACCTAGAAGATTGTGTAACTAGAAAATCTTAGAAGATATAATGCAAGGAGTGTGTGGGAGACAAACTCATTTTAAGTCCTAAAGATAAGAAGAGATAACACTTACATGAGCGAAGACGAGACCCGATAGACAGACTTGAAAGAGGAGCAAAGGTCAAATCCTTTGAATACTTAGAAAATCTTCTAAGTCAGAAGATATCTAAACTATTGGAGGTAGATCTCGGTCATCCATTTAGAGGCATCATCAAGATCGTGATATCAATGGTCACCTCGCATTTTGGGGATAGAAGGTGCTCGATCTTTATAAAGTCGAGGGTGGGCCACAATCCAAACCACAATTTTGGAGAAAGGACGCGTGTAGGCTCAAGGTGAATTGTAGGATGAAATGTAGTTTGGTCTCAAACCACCTTTGAGTACACCCACAATCGCATGTTTGCATGAGGTCACCACCCAAGGTCACCTCTAAGGAGGAGCCTGGACCATTAGATTAATGTCTAGAAGAAAAAATGAAGCACAAAGGAGAGGAACTGATCCCATCCATTGGGTATGAGCGCGAAGAATCAACAATCGTTGGATCTGGAGGTAAGAACATGAGAATTAACCCTTGTGTGTGCAGAAGAGTGGAGTTGTCAAAGTCCCGAAGTGATTTGGGACCATTCATCGTCAAGGATGAAAGGTGGTGAAAGATCCATAACTCTAGAGTGAAACACTTGGAAAATTTTTGGTTGGGGAATATACGAAATCGTCAAAGCCCGAAGTGTCAAAGCCACTTATGATCGTTGATTGTGCAGGAGGGTACATGTCAAAAGATCGTGAACTTCAAGTGAAAACACTCCAAGAGAACGCGAAGGATGAAAGTTTGAAATCGTTGAAGCCCGAATAGCCAAAGCAGTTGGGAGCCATTGATCTGGGTTGGACATGTGTAACCAGATCGCAAACTCAGAGAATCGTACTTTGGAGTTTTTGTGAAGTTGTGTTTTGGAATGTTCCGAAGTGCCGAAGCCCGAAACATCTAAGGCACATTGATCCAAAGGAAGGAATGTGGATTGTTGATCTGTGAGGAGACACGTGGAAGATGGAGACTCACTCTATTGGACAACCATCGATTTAAAAGTGGATTTGTGGCGCCAAATATGAAACTCCGACTATGGAGCACTCCAGAGGAAAGCAGAGGGTGAACGCTCCGAAGTCTCAAAGGAGATATTGATTGTTGATCAAGGAGAGAGCTGAAGGACCATTGATCTGGTTGAAAAGAGTAAATTCCCAAAGTGGGAGCAGAGCCATTAATTTAGAAGGACGCGTGACAAATGATCTACCATTTTGGATAAATCTCTTTGGAAGAAACGAGAGATTGAGAACTGAAACTCCCAAAGGCTAGATTTGCAGAGAAAATCGTAGCCTCACATCTGTAGTGATAGGTTTTAGCTGATCTTCCACTTTGGAATATATCTACTGAGGAGGGAGCGAGAGTTGATATTTGAAACGCCCGAAGAATGGAAAGATAGAATCAATTGTAGCCGTTGGTTTGGAAGGGAGCTATGTGCTAACATATCATGGAGGTCTGAGAAGGAGCGTGAAAGATAGGAAAGGAGGATAGATAATAGTCATTGATCATGTATCACCATTGAAAGTGAGAGATCGATGTACGAGCTAGATTACGGGGCCAAAACTTGCTAGGATGTTAAAAATCTGAGAGGGGTCCGCAATTTATACCACGGTATCGTCGAAGGCATATGTGGTAGCTGGAGGTGAATTACAGGGCGAAAAATAGGTTGGCCTAAAACCACTCTTGCCCATGCTCGCAATCACAGCTTTCCATGAGGTCATATCCCATGGTCTTAAGAAGTAAAGGGCTAATGAAAAAGGGGCTAGCACCTGAAACTTGGAGTTTTAGAAGCACGTAGGAATAGCTCGCGGGTCTGTCAGGACCTGCGCCTAAAGGAAAAAGGGGGCCTATGTATAATTGTTTTGGGTTTAATAAGGAGCCTAAAGGGTCGATCTGACTCAGAAGGAAAAAAGATCCTAGACCTGGAGGTCATGCAACCCCAAGGAGATCAAGGGGGGGGGTCTGCATCAATATTGATGTGTAATTTTGCATATGTACATGCTTGGATATGCATATAACATGCTGGTGAACTTAGAATAGTCTGTTATTATGAAATAATGTTTGAATATGACTAAAAGATGGATTATGTATTATGTGGATGTTGTTGTTGCTTATAATTTCCATCGAGGTGAAGACCCATGTGGATGGCAGGAATGGTGATCAAAATGATGAAGGGGGAATTCTGTGAGCTTCTACAAATATCAGTTGGTCAGACAACAACAAGTAGGTTGGTAACAACCAAGATATGCATTTAGTTTTTGTTGATGGATACATGTTGAAGGGGATCGAGGTAGGGATTCCCTCAGTTAATTTTCAATATTTAAATTGATATGTAATGTCCGAAGGCCTAGAGTGTGTAAGTGTTGTTGATGCTAGAATGCACTTAGATAAAATGTCAGTTGCATTTTATGCTATGATTTGTTATGGGATCATAACCAGGTTAATTCAGGAGACATACTCCTTATATAACAATGAATACCCATAGATCCATGAGTGACAACCCAAGAAGTTTGAGGTATCACTTGAATCTATGATGGTAAGGTAAGAGAAGTTCAGTCTTGTTGAGTAATTGGATGTTGAATAATCCAGAGTCTATAAAACAACTTGGTGTGGGATTTGATTCATCCAATTACAATATTGGGTTAGTTGGACCTAGGAAATTAACGAAATTTGAAGGTTAATATCAACTTGGTTTGGGACTATAAATGCAAAGGTAGCTAAGAGTGATTTGGCTAGAAAGTGCTCAGGGAAAAAATAGTCGTGTACAGTG